>PVIH01000236.1:6873-219298 GCA_004025045.1 Sigmodon hispidus
GTGTGTGTGTGTGTGTGTGTGTGTGTGTGTGTGTGTGTGTGGTCATCTGGGAAGAGTGTCAGTATGGCATTGTCTAGATGAGGTGTGTGTGTGTCGGGGCAGGGGGGATCATCTTGTTAGTTGGGTGTGAAGACCTATCCAGAATGTGGATGGCAGCATTTCATGGTCGGGGCCTGATCTGTATGAAGAAGTAAGGAGAAAGCTTTCCTTTCATACAGGACACTGGGGTGGTGAGCTGCCAGGGATGCATGCAGTCATTCTCTCTCTGCTCTTGACTGTATCTGTGGTTTTCCTTCATTGACTTCCTCACAGCCCGTGACCTGTAACTGCAAACTGAAACGGACCCGTTCTTCCTGAGGCTGCTTTCAGTCAAGATGAGTATTTCATCACTGCAATAGAAATTAAACCAGGACTCCATGAAAGCAGCTGCACAGTCTGCCCACCCCCTTCTTCCTTAATGGTTCTTAAAACAAAGCAAACAAAAGACCCGAAATTATTAAAGCTTGTGAATAATTTTAATGTGTGAAACAATTAAAGTAAGCTAAGGAGTTATGTTCCAATCGCTGGGCCAGGAAGATGCTTCAGACAGTAAAGCCCTTGCCTTGCAGGCACAAAGACCAGTTCAATGCCCAGAAACTATGTTAAAAAAAAAAAAAAAAAAAGAGCTGTGGTGCATGATTTTAATTCCAGTGCTGGGGGTGGGAGGGGGCAAAGCTAGGTGAATCCATGGCTCCCCTACCTTGCCAGTCTAGCCTCCTAGCTCTGAGGCACCAAGAGATTGTCTTAAACAAAAAGAAAAGACACCTTAGGGATACACCTGAAGTAGTCCTCTGGCCTCCATACTCAAGAACACACACACACACTATAGTAAGGCATTGCTATAGCTTGCTAACCATTTAATTCCCAAACCATGTATCAGAATTTAACATGTCAGTATTTGGAGATCCCCATCAGCAACTTTTATAAGGGGGTTTGTGTTTCCGCAGTCCCCATTCACTCTTGCCATCTGCTTATGCAGCATTTTTAGGGTCTAGCATCCCGATGAATCAGAAGAGACTTTACCAAACCTAATTCTACTGCTAACCATGACTTCGGGTAAAGCTGCCTTAAGACCATTCTCAGAGCCAGGCACAGTGGCACAGTAACCCTAGCTATTTCCAGAGCTGAGGCAGGAGGATTTCCAAGTCCAAGACCTGCATGGACATCTTAGTGAGACCCTGTCTTCAAATAAAAGATGGAGAAGGGTCTTAGAATACAGCACAGTTGTAGCACACTAGCAGAACTGTATGTGAGACCTCAGGTTCAACCTCCCATTAAAACAACAACTATTTGTCTCAGAAGCCAGCATGCTTTCCACTGGTCAGGGGCTACCTTGACATCCTTAGTGATCAGACTCTTCAGCTCCATTTCAGAACTGGAAGAAAACATTTTCAGCTACAGACAGTCTAAGTTTACCATCCATGAGATGAATGTTAAACTATGCTGAACCCATAGCCAAACCTGGAACAGGACCCCAGCCAGCTCCTCAGGCTCCACCCACCTCAGAGGGGAGGGAAACTACAGGAAACCACACTCCCATTCTGGCAGTGAGCCCAGGCACCCCACTTCCTACTTGGTTCCTGCCTCCCAGATTGCAGTTCCAGTTTGTGGATGCTTGCCCTTGCCTTCTCTCTGCACAGCCTAGCACTTGCTGAGATGATAAAAGGGACCTGGGTATGAGATCTTTGGGTCTTGCCATCAGGGGTAGTAAATATCTCATCTGCTTCATGTGAGCCAGAGGAGGGCTTCTGTTGTTTTCCCAAGATGCGTCCTTGTTTTGTGCTGTTACTGGGTCTGCAGCCCCCTCCCAAAGTTTTTGAATAGGTTTACATATATAAGCGCTTCATTCTGGTCTAACATTTCCCACAGGTTATTTTGTGGAACACCAACCCCAGGAGATGAGACCCAGCAAGGTTTCTTGGCAACCACAGTAGGAAAAGCTTGGCTATTAGTGCTCACCTGCCCACAGTTTCTGATCCTGTAGGAAGAATTTGCTTAATTTCCATAATTATTTGGGACATGCTCTCTCTCTCTCTCTCTCTCTCTCTCTCTCTCTCTCTCTCTCTCTCTCTCTCATAATAGCAAGTTTCACAAAGGCTTTTTGGGTATATGGCCTCATACCCACATGTTACATGGTGAAGGATGATGCATTGTCATTGTCCGTAATCTCACTTGTCTGCCGGGAAACATAGCTTTCTGAGTACATCCGGGCACAGAGGAAGCCTGGCACCTTATTCTTTCTTCTTGCACACCACACATCCTTCATGATCTTCATGAAGTAGTTTCTGAATTTCTGTCCAATAAATGCATACAACACAGGGTTGAGGCAGCAGTGGAGAAAAGCCAGGACCTCGGCCACGTTCCTCACATAGGCGAGGCGTATATCACTGCTGCAGGACCGGTTCATTTTGCCAGTGTTTACTGCAGTCATGAGAAGAACAACGTTGTGAGGGATCTCACAAGCCAGGAACACAAGAACCACAGCGATCACAACACGGATTGCCCTGTGCCTTTTAGAGTTCTGGGCCTGCACCAAGGTCTTGATAATGAACAGATAGCAGAACACCATGAACAACAAAGGGATAAAGAAACCAAAAAGCAGCTCGAGCCCCAGTCCCAGCAGTTTCCAGGTGATGGGCTCCCACACAAGGTTGTACTGGGGCTCGCAAACATCTTTATCCTGCTGCAGTTTGTATTTCTTATTGAAGATAAATGTGGGGCTTGAGATGAAGACTGATATGACCCACACCACCAAGCAGATGATCTTACTGTGTGCCAGCGTTCTGGATCGTACCCGGAAGGATTTGGTTGCTTGAACGATGGCAATGTACCTATCCATGCTGATACAGGCCAGGAGCAGCATCCCACAGTTAAAGTTGACCGCATAGATGCCTTTCATCAGTTTACACAGTGAATTGCTAAAAACCCAAGTGCCAGTGGCATGAGTAACTGCCCAGAATGGGAGTGTGAGGACAAAAAGTATGTCTGTAATGGCCATGTTCAACAGGTAAATGTCAGTCATGGACCTGGCCTTCTTGTAGAAGGCAAAGGTCATCACAACCATAATATTGCCCAGGAGGCCAAAGACACATATTAAGGAGTAGGCAACTGGCACAAATACCCTGGTGAACTCTCTGACCTCTTCCAGAGAACATGGAAAGTCATCTATAGACGGAGAATAGATAACTGAGTAAGAGTCAGAGTAATCCTCAGGTGGGATGTCGGCCACTGTGGAATTCATTGTCTCCTGCAAAACAATGAAAACAGATTTAGTGACGCCACATTTAGCAAAGCTCTCACTTCCCCAACAAAATAAAGTAGACCCTCACTTTATACATGATGGTCTTGGGTGTAAATGGGAGCTAGATCTGGTGTAGAAAGTGAAGTTCAGACACACACACACACTAGCACAGAAGTTAGGAGAGCAGAGATGAAGCTATGGAGGAGAAAAGCGGAAATGTTATTCAGTTGTGCCGTGTCCTGGACCGCTGTACCCCATCACACCATACTGCACAGCATGTTATTTGATGTGAAAATACCCACTTAGGATTTCCTGATGCTTTCTGAAGAGCCAGAGAACAAACGCTGTGGGCTCTGCAGGCTCCTTGACTCTGTCTCAGCATCTCAGCTTTGGTGGTTTGGAAACATTGGAAACAGCCATAAAGAACACAGGAATGAATGGGCCTGACCAGACTTGGTTAGCCACTGACTGTGGCTTTCTAATTTCTGATCTTTGGCTTGAGGACAGTCATATCAGAAAAAAAAATCCACAGGTTTTAAATTGTACAAAAGTCTTCACCCAAAATTCCAGTTAAGAATATACAAGTAAACCTCACAGAACAAAATCTATAAATATTTATATGTGGATAGAAACTCATGATTTGAGGACTGGAGAAATGGCTCAATGGTTAAGAATACTTGCTGCTTTTCTGGAGGACCTGGGTTTGATTCCCAGGACCACTCAAAGTTGTAACTCCAGTTCCAGGGGGTGTGATGGCCTTGCCTGGTCTCTGGAGTCACCTCTATGCATGTGGCAGAAGATTAACTTAATGAACATCACAGTCCACATGGATAAAGCCATTATGATTTTACCCTAGCAAGAAAACTTAAGAGACTGAAGGCTGGAAGCCCAGTGTGGTGGTCCATACCTGTGACATCAGCACTCGGGAGACAGAGACAAGAGAATGGCTGGTTCAAAGCTAGTCTGGAATACACAGGGAAACTGTCTTGGAGAAAAAAAACAGAACAAATAGCAAAAGAGAGCAGAAGGGAGGGATGAGAGAGAGGGAAAGAGGGATTTTAAGAAAACACAAAATATTTATGAACAATATTTATATGCTGACAATCCCAATAGCCGGGAGAAAAGAAATAGTGTGTAGATTTAAAAGAGAGATGTCTAGAGCAAGGTTGAATGGTTCTCTATTTAGGTGCATTCTACACAAATTGATATGCAGATACAAAATAAATCAAGTCAAAACTCTGTAGGGATTTCTAAATAGAGAAATTGGTTAACTGATTTGATTCTATGATGAATTCAAGAGAAAGAAAGAAGTTGGAGGATTCACATAGCCTTGTGAGACTTAGGACACTTTGGTGTCAGCCCAAGTGATGCTGTGAAGGAGAAGGAAGGAACAGGGATCCATGGGACAGAAACAAAGCCCAGAAATGAACCATACATATATAATTAGTCAGATGATTCTTAAACAAGGTACCAATGTGACTCTGCAGGAGAAAGTTGATCTTGAATTAATGGCGCTGGTACTAGATATTATGTGAAAAAGTTGGTCCTAATCCCACCAACTCCGACCACAAGAAAAGTAAACTCAAATTGGTCATACATAGCTCTAAATACAAGAGCAGAGACAGAAAACATCTAGAGGAAAACACAAGAAATCTCTGTGACCCAATGAATGGAAGAATTTCCTTAATTGTAAAAAACATATAAAGTAATAATAATAAATTGTGCTTAATAAAAATTAAAATTTTTGAAATAAAGAATTACACTGTCTGCTCCCTGCCCAGGGAGGGGATGGGGAGTTGCAGAGAAGAAAAATGACCTGATGTGGTGGGAGGGGGAAGGGACCTTGAATAAGGATATACAGGGATGGAAAAAAAAAAATTCAGAGGGAAAGCTGAACACAAAGTAAATATATGTGTAGCAATCTTATTTGCATTACCACCCTTGATAAGCCATGCTTATGATTCTTATCCTCTTTATAGTTATTGTTAACTTTTCTGCATTTTAAATTCATTTTACTGTTTTTTTGATAAATACAAAATAAAGAAGGAATAAATAAATAAATAAATAAATAAATAAAATATCTTCTGTCCTGATAAAAATTTCACACTGAAGAACTGAAATTATTAAAGACTGATGCATGTCTTCCATCAAGAAAAAAAAAAGGAAATAAAGAATTACAAACTTTTGCTCTTTACAAAAACACTTCAGAAAATGAAAAAAAAAAATAAATTGGAAAATAACATTTGTAAAACCATATCTGTGCACATCCAGAACATACAAAGAATCCTAGCTGAAAGACAACAGAAAATACATGATGGTGAATATGCACAAAATATGTTGAACTCTATTCATTGTTAGGGAAGCCAAATCATAGCCTCCCGAGATGCCGCTTCATGCCCACAAGGAGGGCCATGAAAAGTGAGTTTGTCGGCAAAGCAGTTGCAGATGTCCTGGATGGATGGTGTAAGTGTGGAGTCATCCAAGCATGTGGACCAAAGTGTGTTCACCTCATGTAACACTAGCTTTGCACGAACAGCATGGGCCAGTCATTGGCTCCTACTGTTTACCCAGATGAGAGGCCAAAACTCTAACTTGAGCTTTTAGAGAAAGTCCTTCTAATAACAACAAATTGGGAGGAGCCTAAATGTCCAGGGGCAGCAGAGGAAATCACAATGTTCCGACACAGTGGAATATTACTTGATGTGTGGCCGCGTGTCTGTCAGAACCCCTCAGCTGTGCTTTGATAACTGTGTAATTATGCCCCAGTAAAGCTAATTTTAAAATTATTGAATGTTCTAAAGTGCATGGGCCGGTAGGACGAAGGTGACCTCGAAGGGTGGTATTGATACAGACTTGGGAACAGTGCGGTGCTACAGGTGGTGGAAACCACAGGAGGAGGCATAAAGATTAGGAATCTTTCAGAGGCTGCAAGGGAGACTGGTATATCCATTGGGAAGACCAAAGCCAGGGAGTGGTCAATATGGTTCCTTAGCTAGGGGGACTTGGGTTGAGATAGGACCCGGTAATTTCTCCCCATGCACATTGTGTTGGTGGGAAAAATGCTATAATTAAAGATTATGAGGGTCAGCCAACTGTACTATACATCAGTACACAGCTAGACTTCCCACATAAGCAAAATATTTATCTGCACTATGATAAGCCACATTTCCCATTCAAATAAAATCAGTCCAATAGAAGATTTAAAGTCTCTTGAGGATAGGCACCTCCTTATGACATAGGACTAATGTGAACCTGAGAGTCAAGGAGATACTAGGCAAGCACAACATCCCCAGACAATGTCATTCAGACAAGGTATGGTGTACAGAAACTCAGGCCAGCTCCTGCTTCAGGGATGGCCAGTGCCAACAGTGGTGGTTCCTCATTGGCAGGAGGATCTGGAATGTAGACTGCATAGTTCCCAGGCCAGGCCAGAGGGCACCACCAGCAGAGACAGACAATTGTTCAGATGCTCATTAAATTCAAGAGACAGTGTCTTCATTTACATTTACAGATTATGATGGTGAAAGATCTCCCAAGGACCTGTCTTGGGAGAATGAGTATGTTGGGCTAAGACAGTGAGATTCAAAATGATGATGATCTCAGCACTGCTGAGGTTGACAATCAGTGCTCTCAGTGATGGTAACTGTCACGTTTACTTGAATGCCAGGCACCCAGTATCTGGAAATGAATCAGCCTGTTAAACCACTACTCTGTCACCACAAGAATGGTGCACGCTGTTGCTAAGAGATTGCATTGGTCACAGATTGGCATCTGGGCCACCACAGCACGCAAAGTCCTGAACACAATCTGCCTCATCACCTCAATCTGAGCAGCAGTTAATTCTCTGGAGATGTAACCTGCACGTTTTCTGTTAGGAAGATTTCTGTTTGATAATAAAGACCTTGGCGAATTCTATTTTTTTTTTTGGGAGGGGGCTGGGAGGGGTTGTTTTATTTTTTAAGATGATTTATTTATTTTTATTTTATGTACATTGGTATTCTGCCTGCATGTATGTCTGTGTGAGGGTATCAGATCTTCTAGAACTGGAGTTACAGACTTGTCTGACTGAATGACATTGTAAACTGCCTTGTGGGTGCTGAGAATTGAACCCAGGGCTTCTGAAAGAGCAGCCAGTGCTCTTAACCACAAATCATCTCTCCTGTCCCCATTCAATGGTTATTTTTTGGGGAGGGGGGTATGTCTGAGATAGGGTTTCTTTGTATAGCCCTGGCTATCCTAGAATTCTCTCTGTAGACCAGGCTACCCTCAAACTCAGAGATCCTCTTGTTTCTGCCTCCCAAGTCCTGGGATTAAAGGCATATGCCACTATACCCAGCATCCATTGGTAAATTCCTAATTAGTTTCTGTATGTCCTTTAAAGAATTTAAAGCAAAGGGGGCTGGAGAGATGGCTCATCGGTTAAGAGCACCGTCTGCTCTTCCAGAGGACCCGGGTTCGATTCCCAGCACCCACATGGCAGCTAACAACTGTCTGTAGTTCCAGTTCCAGGCAAACACCAAGGCAAATAAATAAATAAAAGTGTTTTTTAAAAAAAAGAATTTAAAGCAAAGCAGACTTTCAGTCTGCTGAGTAGAGGGCTACTGGAAGTACAGAGCCTACAGCCTCTTTTTCTGTGACCCTATAAACAACAGTAACTTTCCCACAGCAACACATCTTCCTGTCTTGTTTTCAGGCTCACAGCACTCTCTGCCACACATGCCTACTCACTGGGTCTTATTTTGGCCCAAATAAGTCACATACAAGATCCATGTACGTCAACTAATTCTCAATGCATAATATGGTCATCTTTGGTGTTCCTAAGTCAACTGTTCTCAAACAAGTGTAAATAAAAGTATTTTAAAGAACAAATTGATATTAAGAGAATTGATGAAACACTGCCCCAAATTATCCTTTGGAGAAAACTTTAGGGGTCCTGTGTGGGGACATATATGAGGACACCACCTTGTCTCCCACTGCTTGCCTTTTGTTGACTTTTTCCCTTTTCAGGTCACTGGGGTCTCAGGAGGGGCACAGTATGGCCCTACGGTATGTACCAGTACAACATCAATGTGTTTAGCACCCAAAGGTTCTTCCTCACCACCAAGTGTGTCTTGGTGTTCATTACATCTTCAAAACATGAGAGAAATCAGTTTTTCCACTCCTGTTTTCTTCCTGTCTGCAATTATTTCATAGACACTCAGGCTGCCTACTCCATGGGGAGTCAATGAAGATAGAGAACCTTCAAAACTTAAAAAAAAAGTGCTTGCCACAAAACAAGAGAATAGGAGTTTGGATCCCAGAATCCATGTAAATGTCAGGTAAGCATGGCAGCTTACCTGTAATTTCAGCCTCCAAAGGCAGAGACGGGATCCCCAGAGCAAGCTGGCCAGTGAGACTAACCATACTCCAGGTTTGATTGAGAGACCCTGCCTTAAAGACTAAAATGGAAGAGAAACTGGGAAGACACATGGCATCAACCTTGGGCCTGCACACACATGTGCCCACACATGTGAACACACATATGCACATGTTCCACATACACACACATGAAAAGAACAGGGTAAAAGCTTCACAATTTATCTGTAGATACAGGAAAAGTGAATGCCATCACTTGAGATATGGAGTCAGTACACATTCAAGAATATCATGCAAGATGAGGCGGGGTAGTGGCACAGGTCTTTAGTTCCAGCACTCAGGAGGCAGAGGCGGGTGGATCTCTGTGAGTTCAAAGTCAGCCTGGTCTACAAAGTGAGTTTCGGGACAGCCAGTGCTGTTACACAGAGAAACCTTGTCTCGAAACTCCCCACCCCCAAAGAATCTTATGAAGGAATCTCAGGTAACTCATATAGAATCGATGAGTGAGTCACCCATGTTTGCAGACATATAGCCAGCAGACTGATCCCAAACCCTTGTACTCATGGTCATCAGATAAGGGAAGTGTGGCAGACTTTGCAACTCTGTGATTAAATTTGAAATTTGAAAGTAATTGTGAAAAGGAACTACAGTCCAGGTGTCAGTACAAAGAGGTGAATGGGCCACCAGCTGGGCAGCAGGTGGGGGCAATCCACGTGCAACCTGTTCCCAGGCATACTGGGACAGACTTTGATTGACATAGTACCCATTGAAATCTTCAGCTGAGAGTTTCTCGTTGTTCCCATGAAGAACAAAGAGACAGGACGTAAATGCATTGCATTTGAAAATGTTAAAAATCTTGGGCTGGAGAGATGGCTCAGCCGTTAAAGGCTAGGCTCACAACCAAAAATATAAGAAAATATTAAAAATCTAAAAAGATAAAGTGGATGACCCAGGCCCTCTACAAGATCAGTAAGTACTCTTAACAACAGAACCATCTCTTCTGCCCCGCCCTCACACTTGCATTTAAATAGTCAACAGCTCAGATGAGAAGTCTTAAATCCGAAGGAGCATTAACAGCATTTATTTGGTAGGAAGTTTGCCATGCCAGCTGAATTGCTCCCACCAGCACAGCTGTCTAATGCTGTCGCCCTCCACCCCAGTCACTCAGCTAAACACCAGCTGTTCAGAGCAGCAGTCTAACAGACCAACATTGCTGTGCTCACCGCTCCAAAGATGCCTACTCCTTAATTTCTGGAACCCATGAACATGTCAGTTTATCTGACAAAAGAGATTGTGCAGACATGATTAAGTTTGAATGAGTAGCCACATGGGACCCTCAAGACTCTCTCACCTGAAGCAGGAGAAGAGATGGAAGGAGCATCTGTTGCTGCTCATGTTGAGGAGACACAAACCAAGCGGGGGTTTCTTGAAAAGGCTGGCAAGGGCCCACTCTGACAGCTGTTGTAAAAATAGAAATTTGGGTCCTGCCACAGGAACTGAGTTCTGCCCACAACTGGATGGGTCAGGCACAGATTTCCCTTCAGAGACCCAGAAGAGAACATGGCACTGTGCCCACCTGCCCTGCAGCTGAGGTTGGCATCCAATCCTTGTCTGCAGAACTGAAAGCCAGGAGGGTTCAGCCATATGAACTGCCAACTTTGTGGCAAGGACAGACTCCTACAGAGCTCAGCAAAATGAACATTTGTTTATCTTTTAGTCAAAAAAACATTGAAACCATCAGGCTCAGAATGAGGTCACCTGCACCTGGTTCTGGCCAGTTTTACACAGTGATTAGGGGGTGGGAGAGAAGCATAGGGATCCCTGGTGATTGAACAAGCACAGTGAAGTGTTGGTTATTTTCAGAAGCAGAGGGTCAGCCAGAAAGGACATCCATCATAGCATAGGGGGTTGTGACTTGGAAGAGGGACCCCCTACTCTGCCCTCAGGTAGGACTCTGCTTGGGAGAAGAGAGGACATGAATGCCAGGACAAATGTTAGATGGTTCTGCAATAACACAGGCACCGGTGGGACATGGTGACTGCTGCCAGTTTAAGTGAGTGAGTTGAACACAGGATGGGCTGGACCTCTTGGGCCAGAAGCCCTAGACTGCAGGAGATGGGTGACATGAGATGTAGCCACAGGTGCTGTGAGGCCCAGGAGTCCCAGTAGCAGATGCTTATCATCAGAGTACACCACAAGCTTAGACTGCTGACTGCATATGTGTCTGGAGTTTATGGGTAATCTGAACAAGGCCTCTTGGAGACAGGAGAGTTAGATAGCGACTATGTGGTGAGGTGTGGAGATGCGAACGGTCTTGAGGAGAACATGTGCGCACTCAGTGCCTTTCATCACTCTTATTCTTTGTCAGCTGTGTCTGGGGGCTTTGGTCCTGCTCTGGGAAAGAACTGTTTCCAAGTGCTCACTGATGGCTGTCAGGTGAGGCCTGTCAGTCCTCTGGATATGTGTGCTTTCTCTCTTTCAAGCTGCAAGGCTCTGTTTCTAGGAATCTCACCAGAAACCTTATTCACACAAGAAGGACATTTATTCAACTTGGTGCAGCCCGAGTGGTTCCTGGATTAACTTCATCACAGGATAACTCCATATGAAGACTCTCCAGTTACTCCATAATCTCACATAGCAAAAGAAAAGGGGGAAGGTGTCTTAGCAGCCTTTTAAGATATACCTTGATGCCACCAAATGGTACATATGGCTAATGCTAAGACACTTATGTGCCCACACTTGGTGTCTTACTCTTCGTGATTCATAGAGAGGCCCACCCATGTCCTCTTATATTCTTTCTCCAAGTACCTTCCTTTCCCCTAACCCCTGTGCCTTATATATATTTTAATATAACTTTAATAAAGATCTCCATATCTGTTTCAGACCATGTATACCTGAAATTCTTTTCTATGTCAAACTCATAAATCTTGATTTGGCATGTGTTAAGGTTGCCCAAAGATTATGGGAGCTCTTTAGGGTGCTGAGGCTGACACAGATCTGTGTCCCTGTCGCGTCACCACTGACAAACCTACTGCCTATGGGACTTTTTCAGCCCGTGATCTCTGGAGAGAACTTCAGAAAATGCTGACTGAAAAAGGCAGGCCCATGGGGGTCCGAGAAGCTCGTCCATGGGCCATGCAGTGGCTTGCAGTCTCTTCAGCACCCACCCCACCTGACTTGGAAGGGGCGATGTCACAAGTCACAGTGACTGCCTTTCAGTGGCATGCTGACCCTGGTTAAACACATCCGAGTGGATCCTGTCTCTCAAAGCTGTGAAAACCAACAACTCTTCAGGCTGTGATCACTCCCTTTGCTGACTTTAGAATCAGCAACCAGCTCTTGGTCACCACACAGCTTGAATGGCTTTTCTGCTTTCAAAGCCACAGCCTCCCTCCCTCTGCTCTCTCATCCCCCTTTCCTGCCAGCACTCAAATGATAAGCTAAGCGCTTCCATGGCTTTCACATCTGAGGTTTTATAACCACACAAGTACACTGCCACTTCCCTTTTCAGAGAAAGGAGTGGTACTAGGACTCCAGGATTGAATCCGTGCTCATGGCCTGGATCAGCTCTGCTTCTACCTCTGGGTTCTAACATTTCAAAGGCAATTCTTTAAATCAAATAGAAAAAGAAACCACTCCTTTGGGGGAAATGTAATACAACACAGCATAAAACTAATCTTTTATGTATTTATGTATTTGTAATATGGTTTCCTACCTGGAGTCACTTTCATTGCGTACACCGTGCAAAGGAAGTGTTTCTGAGTGTGCCATGCATCACACTATCATGGTAGTTAGTGCCTTGGCTGGTACCAGAGAGTTAATGATAAGCCTGGGAGAATGACTGCATCTAGCTTTGAGATGGGACAGAGACAAGCAGCCCAGAAAGGGGGCGGGAAGGATATTTTTTGCATGTTCCCAGATGTATGTATATCTGTTTATGTGTGTATGTGCATGTGTGTAGATGCATTGATGTTTGTGTGTGTAGGAATATAAGCATGGATAGTTGTGTATGCACACATATATCTATATGCATGCACCTTTAGGCCTGCATGTGTTGTCTCCGCATAAGCATTTCTGATGGTGTGTCTGGGTATGTGCATATCTGAGTATATTTATGCATATACACATATATGCATGCCTGGTATATACTGGCCTAGGTGTGCATGAATGAGCACCTCTGCAGATTTGTGCAGAGGGATATGCATAAATAAGGTGTGTATGTGTTTGTGTGTGTACAGCTGTGTGCAGGCATTGAGATCACCGCTTCCCATCTGTTACTACTGTAACCTTACAAAGCTCCTCCAGACAGACAGTATGCTAGTGTTCTAGCAGACAGAGCACAGCCCACCTGAGACTATGAGCAGAGCTGAAAGTTCCCCATTGCCTGTCCTCCAACATCTGGGTCACTTTGCTATGCAGCTCCCCTGAAACCTTCAATAATAAGTTTAGTTAATACTTCTTCCATCTTACTGCACTGCTAGGTGTTTTGTGTGTTTGAAGTTTACTGGAATCACAGTCATTCTGGCCTCTCCACTCCGTCAACCTCAGTGCAGCTGAAACTCCACACAGCTTCCTTCTGCTTTTGAGCTGGTGGTTAGGAAGGACCAAAGGGATTTTCCAGTGATTTACTTTCTTGTTGGGCAGCTCACTTTTATGCTGTATTTTTGTTGTTGTTTATTTTGTTCTTAGATGCAAGGTCTCACGATTTGTCACGTGGTGTACCCATAATCCTTTGCATTTATCTGCTGAATTCTAGGAATACAGGCTGGTGCTCTATGCATAACTAACATTTCCTTTATTTATTAGCAAAAATTAAATCTTTAATCACTTCAATTGGAGCTATCATGCAGGTTTTGTGTCTATTCTGTATTTAGAGTGCTGGTCTGCACAGTGTTCCACACACAGTCTCTTGTTGCCTCTGTCTACTGCCTCTGTGTCTTAACTTAGTGCTTGGCTTCTCAGAATCTCTCTGTGCACCAAGTTAAATAAAGACTGTATGGGCGGGAGTCCAGAAAGATGACTCTGTCATTAAGAGCAAGTACTGTTCTTGCAGAGGACTGAAGTCTGTTCCCAGCACACACATTTGGTAAATCAAGACCATTTATAACTCCAACTTTAGTGGCATTGGACACCTTTGGCCTCCTTGGACACTTACACTAATGTGTTCGTATCCCCACCCAGATACACACATGTACACATAACGAAAATAAATAATAAATCTTAAGGAGAAATGGAAAGATGGCTAAGAGATTAAGAGCACTGGCTACTCTTCCAGAGGACCTGAGTTCAATTCCCAGCACCACATGGTAGCTCTCAACCATCTGTAATGAAATATGATGTCCTTTTCTGGTGTGCAGGCATATATACAAACAGAAACACTGTGTACATAGTAAATAGATAAGTAAATAAATAAATTGAAAAAAAAAACCTTAAGGAAAGCAGTACATTGCTGGGAGTAGTACAGCTAGGGCAGAGCAGCTGCCAGCATCCATGAGGTCTACGCTTCAGTCCTAGTGCTATAAAAATAGTAGACAGAGCTTGGTCCACAGGCTGTGACCCCAGGAACTCAGAGGGAGAAACAGGAGAAGAGCAAGTTCAAGGCCTGGGTCACAATGTCTATGTGAAATCAGGCTGCATACCCTAGCGAGAGCCTGTATCAAAATAAAAAGTAAAACTGTATCTAGGAATATAGCTCAGTGGGGGAGTTCTTGTCTGGAACACACAATACCCTAGATTCAGTTCCTACTAACAGGCATACATGCACACACACAGAGACACACAGACACACAAGCACACAGACACGCATACACAAACGTACAAAGACAAGGATACACAGAGACACACACTAACACATACAACACAGACTCACACAAACACACAGAGACATATACAACACAGACACAAACACACACAGAGACACATACAGCCCACAGACTCACACACAGATACATACACACACTTCCTTTCTATACTGATATCTCTCAGATATTTCCCAAAGAAAGAAGTAGTGACCAACCATCCCCAAAGCTCTGGTGTAAGGCCGTGAGAATAAAACCTCCCAGTGAGCCCTGCAGAAAGAGCTACTTTCTGGAAAGCTAAAACCTCTCTCCTAAAACCATCGGGACTAGGACATAATACAATTGTAAGGACTTATTACATGGAAGCTTGCGTGGCATGCCCACATCCCTTAGGAAATCATCCTTGCCAGACATCCCTACCATAGGTGAGAATGTCCAAGAAGCTAAGACATGTCTTGAAATAAAATTAGGAAGGGATGCTCACCCCAGGAAATGCTGATATCCAGTGCAGACTGGCCAGCTACACCCGCATCAGTGGCTGTCCAAGCTTCAGCCCTAGGAGTATGGGGACCATTCTGTCAACAGATGCAACCAGCAGTGATTAACAGACACAGGATTTCCAGAAGAAAAAAAATCACCCAGTCACTACTTCCTATTTAAAAGCAACGCCTATCTGCCTGGATGCAAATGGTTAACCATGTAGAGCCTGTGAGTTGTAAAAGAATTATGAATTATAATCATCATTATCACCTCCAATATCATCCTAGATCTCACCATCACTATCAGTCACCATCACCTAATCTGACTTGGAGTCAAACCAGTACAAAGAGAGAAGAACTTGGTTTTGTGGTTTCTCAAAGAAGAGAACCTTTATGCTGTTTTCTGTGTGAAGTATGTGAGTGTGTATCAAAGTCTCCTGGGAGAGGCGGGAGGATGCTGGAGCCACCTGGAGGCAGTGCAAGCATTTGCAGTATGCAGCGTGGCTGAAGACAGAGCCTGGAGTTTTGATTCTTCCCCGCTCTACTCCAGAAATCCTGCATAGC
Organism: Sigmodon hispidus; assembly: GCA_004025045.1. Taxonomy (NCBI): domain Eukaryota; kingdom Metazoa; phylum Chordata; class Mammalia; order Rodentia; family Cricetidae; genus Sigmodon; species Sigmodon hispidus. The sequence goes on from PVIH01000236.1 coordinate 22,350, forward strand.
ACAACTAGCTCCACAATAGTTCCTACCTCAAGCACTGGACAGAGAGAGAGGGCAGGGAGACTGGGGAGCAGAGGTCAGAGATGGAGGAGAAGGGTCTTTAGCGGTGCAGTGAGAAACAGTACACCGGACAGAGACAAGATGGATCAGCGATGCTACCTTCCATTCCTGTGCAGAGATTGAAAGCAGGGATCCTGGAGTATTGCTCCTTATCTCCATGAGATGGCTGTGGGGGTCACCATGACTACCCTGTCCTTAGCCAGCTCCTGGGAAGCAACAGGTGGGGACTCACTTTTAAGTGCAAGTGTTTGTTATATAGTTAGTTCCTCTGAACTTAGATACTTCCTCCTGGAGGTTAGGCTCAAAAGATTCCAAAAGTGAAAGGTTAAGGAAACCACTAAACTTTACAAGATTCACAGGGACCCTCTCCAAGGTTATATACACAGTGGCAATTGCTGGAGAGAAGATGCTTTGTGTCAGGAGCTCCAAGGATGCAGCTATCATGAACTGTCATTAATGCCAGGGTGGGGTTCTGGGACCCAGCATACTATTGAGTCACTTCCTTTATATGTTAGTGTTTTGCTTGCACGTATATCTATGGAGCACTGCCATGTGGGTATGGGAACAGAGACTCAGGTTCTTTACAAGAACATGAGTTCTTAACCTCCGAGCCATCTCTCCAGCCCCAGGGGGTAGAAAGGTGTTTCTTCATGTCTCCAGTGGTTTTAATACAGAATTGTGAAGTTCATACTTCGGCAACCAGGAAGCAAGTTCCAGGAAATGCTGAATACAATACAGAGGAGATGCAGCGGTCAACTCTGAGCAGGGCTGACTGATCCCCGCTCTCACTTCCTGGAGGTGTTGACCATGTGGTCTCACAACCCAGGGCCCGACTGGTTCAGTCTGGATACACTTTGCTTTACATCTTTCTGCTCCACAGAACTCTGAACTCAGCTTGTCCCCAAAGCCTGAGTGTAACAGGAAAACTGGACTCTGCCTTGCTCAGTCCCTCCAGGGAACTGGCTGTCACAATGGGATCTTTGTCCAGCCAGAGTCCTGGTACCATCCAGATTCCCCACTGAAGACCCCATGGCTCCGTTTGCCTGCCTTTGGCTGTACATGGGAGGTGAAATACCTGCAGACCTCGTGACCACTGCTGTCCCTGTTCTTTGGACAGACACCTTTTTCCCAAGTCCTATTACCCCATTCTATAGCAAAGCCTGAGACTTCTCTTGGTTCCAAGTGGTCTGGGCTTCTTATCTGTGGGAGGCCTGTGCTGTGGCAGTTTTCTTTCATGCCTAAATGTTACCTCCAGATACAAAGGAAAGCTGAAAAAAAAAACAAAAACAAAAACAAAAAAACCCTCTTTCTCCTCTCTTCTCCAGCCCCACCTCCCTACCCAACGCTCCTTTCTGGGTAGAAGCTGGTATTAATTCTAGGGGGTTCACCGCTACACAGAGGGCTCCTGGGATCCTTGCTGATACATGTGGTCAGCCTGGCCTTCCAACCCAGTGCCCCCTGCTCCTTTTAGGACCTTGTTTGTTATTAAAATGAGACAAGATCTCACTACGGAACCCTGACTGTCCTGGAATTGATTCTGTAGACCAGGCTAGCCCCAAACTCTTAGAGATCCACTTGCCTCCTGAGTGCTGGGATTAAAGGGGTGTGCTACCTCACCCAGCTAGAAAGCAAATATACAGAGAGATCTAGCCCCAGAAATGACTTACCTTAAAAAAAATCAATAAAATAGACTTAACCTTATAAAACACACAAACAAACAAAAAGAATATTAAACAAAAATCCTGATGTCAGGCCAAAGCACTATGGGATAGCCACCCTGAAGGCTGTGGACTCATCTTGCTTCCCTAAAAATAGGGATCCAGAACTGAACTTCCAAGAGGCTGGAGGAGAAAGGCTGTCAGGGCCTGTCTGACCTCCCTTCTCCACCCAAAGGAGTAAAGTGAACCACAGAACATCCTTCCAAGGTTCTCAGACCAGATGGCTACCGTCTGGGTGGCCACTGTTGCCTGGCCTTTGTAGCTGTTATGGAGCTGACTCTACATTACTCTGTGTGTTCTCTGCCACAACGTTCCTTTCACATCTCAAAGCAAAATCCAAATTACACATCATCCCAAGAACATTCAAGTGCATTAGTTTTTATCTGGGACTGCCCCTTACCCAAGTTCCACCCACAGATGTGAAATGATACTATATCTCTGCATGGACACTGTGAGGTACATAGAAAGTAAGCTCCCGGGGCTGGAGAGATGGCTCAGCGGTTAAGAGCACTGTCTGCTCTTCCAGAGGACCTGGGTTCGATTCCCAGCACCCACATGGCAGCTAACAACTGTCTGTAGTTCCAGTTCCAGGCAAACACCAAGGCAGATAAATAAATAAATAAAGTTAAAAAAGAAAAAAGAAAGTAAGCTCCCACAGTAGGCAGCATTGCAATTTGTATTAACACTTCTCAGTCTGAACATGACGCAGTCAATATGGAAGTTTCATTTAGAGCAAAATCCGGAGACAACTGGACAAGTTGATTCCTCAGCCTCCAGGCTCTCTTTGGGCTTTCGCCTTCTGGGAAGGAGGGGAGCACCTGAGGGTCAAGCAAACTTCTTGGGTGGAGGAGAACCAAGTCTGTGAGGGATGCAGAGTCTTGGGTACTCCAGACCCGACTAGACTCACAAAACCACACATTGTGTTTAAAGTCTGTTTCTACATAGGTAAAATAAGGCCAACATCTGTAAAAAATTAGAGGGACTAGCTTAGACACAACCTTGCAGTTATAACTCAGTCCCATGAGGAGCTACAGGAAGCAAGGGATTTCAGAGAGAGATTTGCAGGAACAATGAGGCTCAGAGGTGTGCCGACTGAGGACAAAGTGCAAGCCAAAGCAAGGGAGAGAAACCTAGTTAGTATCCAGAAGTTCAAGTTACACACACACCACCACCACCACCAACAACAACAGCAAAAACCGATCCTGGGAGAGGCTAAAGAAACATCTGCCTCATCTGCATGGTGGAAATTCTCATGTAAACTGTGTGTTATGCTCAGCAGCTGGAGCATCACCTCTTGGTATGAATGTGCAGGAGGAAACTCTACCCCAGGGTGGGAACAAATGTTGAAGATATCTACAGCAGCTGTAGAGAGCTCTGAAGATCGGCAGAGACTCAAGCAGGAGAAGGAATTACGGAAGCAAAGCACAGAAGCTTTTCTCCATTCCCTCTTAAGGATCCCCAAAACAATGTCGCCTCTGACTGTTCACACTGTCTCCCAGTCCCTTCCGACTTCAGCCATAGTTGCAGAGGACAGAGGTGTACAGACTGTCCAGGAAAGACAGACAGAGATGCAGAGACCTTGGAGAGCAGAGCTCATGGGACCTTGGGGACGGGGCACAGAAGCTATGGAGGATGGTGAGACAGAGACCTAATGGAAGATGGGGATGCAAAGACTGTGGTGGGTAGGGATCCAGAAACAGTGGGAGAAGAAAGGAGATGAAATGACCTTGGAGAATGGAGGCAGAGTCCACAGGACAACCAGAGGACTTACTAACTAATGTCATCGCTCATCTCTTTAGACTATTCTTTAATAGTCAACCCTTAACTAACTAGTAAGAATGGCTAAGCTTTTCTTGGCTACTTGGTCCTCCTGGCTCATCTCTTTCTAGAAGCTGAACTCAGAGTGACTGCACCTTCTTGTTCTCCTGGGATATGTAAAGTTCAGTGTCAAGGCCAAGCTGGAAAGGGGTCCTGTGCCCCTCATAAAGGTATTGGCAGCAAGGATTGGGATACAGATGCTCTGCTCCTCTGAAGGTGAGAATATTCTCAGGGAAGGAGGGAAGCACACACACCAGGAAGTCAAACTGCAAAGTGGGGTGGTGACCAGACTGGATCCAGCGCAGGATGTCAGTCACAGGCACTGGATCCAGCGCAGGATGTCAGTCACAAGTGCAACTGCACAGTGAGCTAAGTATCAGAATAGTGAGAGACCTCACTGGTTTACTGCAGGGCTCACTGACCCAGATTTAGGGCCTTCAACGCCATTCTGCTTGCTGGGAAAGAGCGACACTGACTTACAGAGAAGGGCTTTGCTCACTTCTGTGTTTGAGGAAACAACAATTTGATAACAGTATCCCAGGCTACTACCAAACATTGAAGACCCTGCTGACTGAGGAGTTTATGCCAGTGAGGGCTACCCCGATGGGCCTCTGAATGTATTTCCATGATGGCAGCATCAAAATGCTAGCAGGCCTGGAAAGCGGTGAACCCTCTACGCCTGCTCCTCAATGCCTACTCCGTCTAGACCCATCAGGCTGAGTGGCAGGTCACACTTAAGCACAAGGTGACAAAGCAACAGACCACCTGCTTCTTCAGCCAGAGCTCCGGGCCTAGGACCTCCTCACCTGGTGGGGAGGATGGCAAAGGTGGGTCCTTCTGTCCCTGAGCCCCATGGAAGAGGAAGGACAGGAAGGAAGTACAGACATCACCAGGGGGGCTGCCCACACTGCACACTAGGTTCCCTTGTCCCTGGGGCTGTGGGGAGCTGTTCTTAGCAGAGCTGTTGTTTGCTGTGGTGAACCTGGCTGCTTCTCCTGCCCCACCCATGAACATCTCTTTTGTTAAAGATACAAGCTCTTCTTCTAGATGCCTTTTCCCTTCCTTGGTTTTCCCTCTGCTTTGTCATCTGTAGGCTTTTTACTTGTCAAATAGAAACATTTTAACAAGTTAAAGGAAATGCGTGGTAGGCAGGTGTCCATGCCTCTTCTGTAAAATCTTCTTTGTTTTTGTTTTCTTTGAGATAAGCTCTCACGGGATCTAGGCTGACCTTCCTCTCTGAGGATGTAGCTAAGGTTGGCTTTCTGACCCTCTTTCCTCCATCCCTCTCCTGAGTGCCAGGATTACAGGTATGTGCCACCATTCCCAGCTCTGTACAGTGCTGGAGATCAAAGCCCAGAACCTCTGCTCAGACCTTCTTTAGGTTCTGAATTCACCTCCTTACTATCATCTGGACCACTCACTGGGAGATTGCTCTACCACATGTGGTAACTGCAGAGATGACTGTTGCTATCTATAATTGTTGGTCTCTCTTCCTGGAGATATCTATTCCTACCTCACTTTCATGGAAGGCTACCTATCTTGAGCATCTCACATATTTACCGCAAGACTCCACAGGAGAAATCCGTACTGTAACAGAACACCTGATGCAGTTCCCGGTCATGTTCCGCTAAGGTCACATCTTCTAGCCTTGTCTTGCTGGTGTGACTGTATTAGTGGCTTCTATCAGTGTTTGTCCATAACTCAAGATCTATCGTGTTATGTTGTTGGTATTCCTATTAACTCTCTGCTTCTAGAAGTTTCAGGCTGGGAAACCAGACTGTCTTATTTATCAGAACTGTACCTAAAATAAGACTCAGTATATTTGAAGGCACACCTGAAAGGCTCCCCTGGGAGAAATGCTCAGGCCCAGAGCAGGGGTTTGCCATATCTATTTTGGCTATGGTTTCTTTTTCTGCTCATTTCCTCTTCCTGGGACTGACTTAGAAGATATTATTAGAGAGGAGATCTCCAGGTAAGTCAGGGCTCAGGAGGCCTAAGACACTTACTGAAAAACAGCCAGGGGAAAGCACAGACCTCTGATGCTGTCATATTCACAGTGTGACAGCATCTTTAAATGACACCCATTAACCCACGGCACTGAGAAACCCACTGTTTGTCACTTTCACTTGGAAGCTGATGTTATCGGAAGAGTGTGTTCCGACCAGTTGCGGCATCCCACATTCTCCTGTGCGGATGCGTGGATGGTCCCCGGTGGATCTGTGCACCCCACTTGGTGGACTCCAGGCTCACCAGCCACTCCCTTCTTCATTCTTAGTCTGTCAGCACAAGGCAGCATCCCTCCCTCTATTCTGGCCTTATCCCTATGCCTCAACTCTTCCCTACTCTCTGGGTCTATTTTTTGTTGTTGTTGTTCTGAGCCTCACCTACCTTGGGCAGAACAAACCTGCAGCTGACTTCACTGCCCCACACCAGAACTAGGATGGGTTTGTGGAATCTGTATTTTTCTCTTCCTTGTTATGTCATTATAGATGAATGCTTCTCCAGAGGTGGTCTTTCTAATTGGGCCCTTTGCAAATGTCTTCAAGCTTCTTTACTAAGTCTGGCTACCTTAAAGTAGGGCCATGATGGGCTAATGTTGTATTCTAGAGCTCAGTTGGTAGATTGCATACCTCATATACATAAAGAACTGGGTTCAACCCCCAGCAGCACATAAACCTTGTATGGTGGTATATGCTAATGATCTCAGCATTTAGGAGATGGTAGCATGAAGATCAGGGCTATCCTTGGCTACATACCAAGATCAAGACCAGCCTGGAATATATGAGACCTTGTCTCAGAATCAACCAGTTGAGAAAACTATTCTATCTTCTTATGAAATTGAAAGCGAGGAGACTCTGGCATCTGTTAAATTGGGACCCAGACCCCTTCTCTACTGCATTCAAGAGCACATTTCCTTTTCCCCAACCCTAGACATGGTTGAAGTGACATTTAATGACAGATACTAAGCCCCAAAGAGTACTCACAGTTCTCAAAAGACTGCCAATGTGAGCATCTGTCCTCTGTCTCTACAGGACCAAAGGAACCCAAGTCTGTAAGCATCCTATTAGCACAGAACTCAATAATGTTACTACTGCAGTATTCTTCTGCTCTCAAAGCCTGGCATTTACAATGACATCAGAAACATACTGTGTCCCAGAGTCCAAGATGAAACAAAACTTACCAACAATGTTCAGACCCACAAACCAGCAGCTGTAGTTTTTTTCTCTTAAATTTAAGATTTCTTAGATCTTTTCTTCCTCTCACGGGGTGTGGAGGCTCTGGCCCTAGTCACAACTTCAAGCCGCAGGTGGTTAGAATGGGGTCTGGCTTTGCTGTCCTGCTCCGGGCTCAGGACTTGGCTCTTCAAGGCAGTGTGACTTGTTCTTCACCCTCATGGGGGTGGGTGGTGAACTGCCTCACCACAAATGTTCTATCTTCAACATGCTGCGGACCATGTGAAGGCAGCGAAGGTGTAGGCAGGAAGACACCTTATGTAATTAGGTCAATGATTTCATTGTGAGATGCAAATTTTTTTTGTTTCAGAATTATTTGTCTGTGGAATGCTTCTTGATTCTTGGAAATTACATATCAGGTAGATGATTGTAAAGTTCTCTGAAAACTATCGTGCCCACCAAATGGACTATAGTCAGCTACCCACTGTTTGCTTTTGGAGGAAGGAAGTCTAAAAAAACCTCAGCAAGTGTCTGTGAAGCTACATATCCCCCAGGACAGCCTTTGTTTGGGCCTTGGTGGAAAATACCAGTGATTTCTGGTAGGTAAGATAGGCGACAATGCAGGGCTCTGGTACTCACACCTCTCTAGTCCACTGTGAGTCTTAGTGATACTGTTAAAGGCCTTTAATGTTTATGTGGCACAAGGCAAGGGTAGTTTTCATTTACTCCTGACAAATAATTTTTGCAAAATGAATACTATTACCCCCATTTCTCAGGTGTGAAAAAGCCAGCTCACAAAGGTGTTGACTCATTTGGAGCCATAGATTCAGTTAATAAGACTCAGTCTGCTGAGATCTTTTTACGCTAACTCACATTCATCTATTTTATCGACACTCATTGAGTGCCAGCTCTGTGTGGAAACCATAGCAGACAAAGAAGGGGATTAGACAGATGCAATCCTCCACCCTGAAGGATTACATGCTCCTCACGGGACAGTAAACACATGAAATCAAGTGTGCGCAGCATGTCAGCTTCTACAGTGATGTGGCTAGCCAATGGACCCTGTTAAATACATTAACCATACGTGAGAGGGGATTCTGAGGAAGGAGAATGAAGTGGATTTTAGAATGTGGTATGTAACAGTGAATGAGAAGCCTGGCCTAGGAGCCAAAAACAATGTTAGAAAGCTGGGCCAGAAGCAAGGCTAACAGCAGGCTTGGGACTCTGGACATCTCCAACCTCTTTAGTGATGTATGAACTGTCCTTCCCCAGAAAGGGACTAAGGGTTCACACTGCATTTGAAGCACTCCAGATTCACACACAACTGGAGAAGGCTTTCCCTTCTTAGTATTTTCGCTTGCTTAAGTTTCTATAATCAAGGATATTTCATCATCTGAGTACATGGAAATGAACTGAATTGTTCAAGATGTGACCTGCCCCAGGCATCACACTGCTCAGCACCAGAGTCTTTTTTGCTGACAGGATTGCAGAGTAGAAGTCATGTTTGCTTTGAGACGATCCCCACAGCTCTGAGGAGGGAACAAGTGATGCAATGTAAGATCTGCCTGGATTCTAGATGATTCCAAATCCCACCTCTAGAACTAATTCATCACTACAAAGAAAGCTGACCTTATTAATTTTTGCTTTTGACACAACTATTTGATGGCCTTATGCCTATTGGCTTATGGAGAGTGGCCTGAGCACAAGATACAACTTTTCTGACTCTTCTATGTTCTAGTACACACAGCTTGTCTCTGAGGCTCAATGACAAGCTACCCTGGACTCCAAATACCTTTGGTCTTCAGGGTCCTGTGTGCTGTCTCTCAAAGGACTCAGTCAGGAAATCACAGTCCAGTAATGTAGATGTTGGGGTCAAGCTCTTTGTATTTATAGCCTCTCCACTTATGATCAACAACTGTGAATCTGAACCTGATTAAAAGCACCTTGCTACCACATAATCATGGGGTCTTGGGGTTACCACACCCAACACCACTTCCTCATTTATTAAAAGCAGTTTCTTCAGGCTGGCTTGGAAGCATCAGAAAGTCATCTACCATGTGGCTCTTTTTGCCAGCATGGTTTATCTCTAGCTCAGCCCCAGCACAGTTTCACAGAAGTTCCTTGTGGTAATGGACATGGTGGACAGGCTTTGCTTACAGTGTGTGTAACAGTAGGAGCTGGAGGCAGCCGCAGCCACCCGCATCAGAGCAGATAAGGTGACATGCTCCACCTGCCAGAGAGGAACTCAGAGCAAGGTGGCTTTTCAGGGAGGGTGGGGGAAAAGCGGGCCTGTGGATGCAGGCCATAGCAATCCTAACATTCAGAAGCCCCGCTTCAGGAAGCACCTCTAGCATAGTCAATTAGATTGAAATGCCCGCTCTGAGGGTGGCCAGTCCCTCACATCTGGCCCATAAAGGCCAGTGACTCACTAAAGGACACAAGAAAAAACAGACTCTGGTTCAACAGCACAGACATGGAGGTTGGTTAACATTTCTGCCCAGTTTGTCAAACCTGAGTCCTATGTGGTATAGTGGCTTGGGAAATCCCAGACAGCTCAGGGCAATCAGATCTGTGTTCAGACTCAAAGAGACATAGCTTATGACTTCAGGCTGTTTGCTTTGCTTTATCCATGTTGCTTTCATCCAGAGTTCCACCACCTTGACTCTATCTCACTTAATGAAAAACACTGCTCACTGAAAAGGGCAATGACCAGCACTGTGGATTCATCAGTCTCATCCCTCATCAGACTGAGGCAGCTGCTGTAGCAAGGGCCCAGAGATGGCTGGGATAGGCAGTGGTTTCAGTAATTGGAAATAACAACTTCTATCTGAGGAGCTCCCCACCTGCTCCCCACTCTACTCCCACACAGGGAAAGCAGGATAACCGTGGGCTGAAGGAAGGAAGAGATTGGATTCTCTACAAACAGAACTATGGGAACATGAGCAGAAGCTTAGTGGGTCCCTGGGACACTGCAGTGGGGAGATAATTTATTGGTTTGGCGGACACCTGACAAACAGTGTCTTTTTAGAGAGCAAATTAAGATAAAATCATCAGTATTGTCTTGGATGCGGTGTGGCTGGTGTCCTTGTAAGAAAAGGACAGTGGACAAACCACAACCACTGAACAGCTTGGGATCAGAAACACCTTGGACTGACTCCTTGGATCCCACCCCCCCCCAGAGGAACACCTGACTCACTCTTGAGGTTGGGGGGAGAAAACTGGATCTGCCAGGAGTGGAGGCTGAACTAAGCCATATTGGGACAGTGGGACCATGGACTGCCTGCTGCCTGCCCATGGGAGGATGGGGAGATGTGGAGAAGAGAGAATGACCTGATGTGGTGGGAGGGGGAAGGGACCTTGAATAAGGATATACAGGGATAGAAAGTGTGACTTCTTTGTTCATAATAATAAAATAAAAATAAATAAATAAATAAAGGAAGGAAGGAAGGAAGGAAGGAAGAAAGAAAGAAAGAAAGAAAGAAAGAAAGAAAGAAAGAGACCGAGGAAACAATGACATGGTTCACTGGATAAAGTTGCTTATCAAACCCGACAGTTTGATTTGATGATACTCAGAACCAAATAGTCAAGAACTGACCCCTCCTGCAAGTTGTCTGAAGGCCACAATATGCCCTGGGACAGGTGTCCCTCCTTCCCAATAAATAAATGTTAAAAGAAAGAAAAACAAATAGGAGGTGGCAGCTAGGCGGATGGTTCGGTGGTTAAGAACACTGGTTGCTCCTCCAGAGGACCCTGGTTTGATTCCCAGCACCCACTTAGTAGCTTACAATCATCAGTAACTTCAGTTCCAGGGGATAAGATGTCCTCTCCAGACCTCCAAAGGTATCAGGTATGCACACACTGCACAGACATGCATGTAGGTAAAATACCCACACATATAAATTAAAGAAAGAAACAAAAAAGATGATACCATGTTGCTGTGTCCTTCCATAGCACAAGGTTAGAAGAGCCCTCTCTGCCCCTTTGAAAGGAACTGGTCTACTCTGCTCATCACCTCTTGTGATTACTGCCTAAGCCTTCAGTATCCAAGTTTGGAGGACATAAACATAAAAACGGGGCACATCAGTCAAGGTTTAGCTTCCCAACAGGCAAAATCCCCTGGCCTACCTCCTCCCAAGAGGCTGACCGAGGGCCAGAGGAACAGAGAACAGAAACTTGTCAGCAACTACAGAACCATAGTGACACCCTGCCCTTCCTGGCTTGGAGCCAGCAATGGAAGTGTATGCACACTAGTTGCTCAGGCACTGTTCTTGGTCAAAAACCCAAAAACCTGACAGAGGCCATGGTCCTTCACTATAGAGATAACTCAGGACAGAGACGGAGGAAGACAGCTTAACCAGCTGAAGTGTGAGCAACCCTGTGCTACTCCTGAGGTACATGTAGCTCTATGCACACATTGCCCAAGGCTGTCCCACAATCCAGGCAATATGATGCCATCACCATTTGCACAGACTGTCATCGGGTCCTCCTTTCCCCAAACCTGCCATCCCTTAGAGGGAACATTATACATTTCAAGTTTCTTGTCCTTTTCATACTGTCACACACTGATGTTAGTTAGTGTGGAAAATCCATAACATGGATGAGGAGAGTGTCATGCCTGTGGTTTGAATGTGTTCCATAAACATCCTTATGTCAGAAAATTAAAAGATATAGTCTCATGCTAATGTATTTAGAGACAGAGCCTTTGAGGACAGATGGGAGGAAACCCACCCTGTCCACATATCACAACAAGGTGAGGATGTGGCACTGCAATTTACATTTTATTGATAAGGAAAATAGCAAACATAAAAAAATAGTTTGTATTTTAAACTCTCCTCCCCCAAGTTAGAATTTGTGCAGAGCATAAGTCCTCCTTCTGGGGAAATATAAAATGTGTTTTTCTATTGTTATAAGTTCATAGGTTAAATACTTATTTTAACAGCTTCTGAGAAAGTGTGCCATTGGTGAAGATGTTTAAAGGAGTCATAAGGACCCACAGCACAGAATTCAGTGACAGGACCTTACAGTGGAAGGTACCCATTGGGTACCAGACCCTTACTGTAAATTTGTTTTTCTCAGTCAGTCTATAGAATCCAGCTGTACAGGTTTTAAAAAGAGTTTCAGTGTAGTCACATCTGGTCTGTATTTAACTTACTTTGTCTTCAAGGAGATTTTACATATGCTTTGTTATGTACGTAGAATAGAGTTAATTATCACCAGAATTGTTTTCACCAAATGAGTTTAAATTAAGTATTCCTAAAGTAAACCACTCAGAGTTAGACTCTCAAAGTTTGAGCCAACACTGACTACTGAGTTTCACTGAGCAGAACCGCCTCCCTGCTTTCCATGGTGTGTCTTTCTGCAGCCCATGAAGGCCTCAGAGACCCCTGCAGATTCATGATCTTGACAGCAGTGCACAGTGGGTCTCTCCTCTCCCCTTTCCCCATGGGAGCTCTGCATCCTGCACCAAACCCTCTCCATCTTCCAGAAGGTCTCACTGACCCTGTTTTAATCACTTTAAATCTTCTATTGTTTGTGAATCACTCAGTGCATACAGACACAGGTACAAAAGGCTAAGGATGGCTGAAGTTCAATCTTGGGCAAGACTAATGGTGAGTTAGGGAATCTGATTAATCAGAACATTTATTTATTTGTTTATGTGTGATGGGCAAGCATGATACATGGGTGTGCACCTGCCTTTGAACATGTGTGAACAACTTCAGGAGTTATTCTTTCCTTCTGTAACTATTTGGATTCTAGGGACCAAACTCAGGTCTCGATGCTTGCACACAGTAGGCACCCTATTCACTTTGCCATCTTGCTGCTCCAACATGGGCTTTTAAATTTCCAAATCCTGATCCATAACACTGAAGGTGTCACTGCCATCAGACCCTGGGGACTCCAGGATGCAGAAGGCTGGGACGGGGCAGCCTGAGCTGCCTTGCGGTTGTGATGTCTGTCTTTTGCAGCACAAGTCAGCAGAGCCAGAGGATAGGACTGCAGGCAGCTGAAGTCTGGAGGATCTCATTATAAAAGGAAGAAGCAAACCACAAATGTGGAAGAAATACCCAAGGCAGGCTAGCAGGCTGACGACTGGACTGTGAACTGGAGTGGCCAGGACTTCAGCAGGCCTTGACCTATGTCACTCAAGTAATGCTAATCAGATGGCATGGGTATTCTGGGAGCAAGAAACTGATAGCACACAGCTCTAGTGAGATTACGGTACCTTGTAAATATTTGTCCCTCCTACTAGTTTAATAAAAATGTTGATTGGCTGAAGGCAGACAGGAAGTGTGGGCAGAGCTAGCAGACCAGGAAAACTCTGAGTACAGAAAGAACAGGCACAGATGCCACAGAGTCACAGGAGATGCCGCAGACAGATGCAGAGGAAAGAAGTTGAAATGCTGCTCTGAGAAAAGGTACTGAGCCAAATGGCTGAACAAGATGGGTTGAGTTTAGATGAAGGAGTTAGCAATTTATATGTCTGGACCCTATCAATCAGTATAAAAATAATATAAGCATCTGTGTGATTCTGTGGGACTGTATTGTGTTCATTCTGGACTGCAGGTCAGCAGGTCAGAACCTCAGGGTTAAGACCGGATAGTCCAGACCAGAAACATATTACAATACACAGCCCTGCCCGAGGAACTTCAAAAATAGAAAAAATGACAAAGAGAGGGGGTTCATAGCTTCAGAAAGTCTGGAGGATCAAACCTCACCCCCAGTCCAGAGCTGGGTTCCAAGAAGCTTCTGAGCACCATGTGTGAGCTTAGCATTAAGAAGGGGCAGTAGCGTATGTCAAAGGCCATGAACAGAACACTCCAAGTTCAAGTGAACCAAGCATCTGCATTGGGTGATTAGAGAGGAAGGAACCTCAGCTGAGGAAATGCCTTCTGGAGAGCCAGATGTAAGGCATTTTCTCAGTGATCAGTGGGGGAGGGCCCAGTCTATTGAGGGCGCTACCATCCATGGGTCATGGCTTCATTAGAAAGCAGAGTGAGCTGTGGTGATACATTGTAACCTAAACAAATAAAGCTTGTCTGAAGATCAGAGGGCAGAGCCACCCACAGAGTTTGCCGTAGGCAGTGGTGGCACACACCTTTAATCCCAGCACTAGGCAGGTTGAAACTTGAAATAGGAAGTAATATGGCTGGATAGAGAAAGGAATATAAGGCGGGAGGAGACAGGAGTTCGCTCCTTTCATTTTACTTTGATTCTGTTTTGGCTGAGGACAGATGTATTCAGCCTGAGGATTCATGGAGACAGGATCGACTCCCTGTGGTCTGAGGAATCAATCGTGGTGAGAAGTTTCTCATGTTTCTCTTGTTCCTCTGTCTCTCTGATCTTTCAGATTTACCCCAATATCTGGCTCTGGGTTTTCATTAAGACCAATTAGGATTTGTGCAATACTGAACAGTAAGCCACAAGAAGCAAGCCGGTAAGCAGCACCCTCCATGGCCTCTGCATCAGCTCCTGCCTCCAGGTTCCTGTCCTGTTTGAGTTCCTGTCCTGACTTCCTTTGGTGATGAACAGCAATATGGAGGTGTAAGATAAATAAATCCTTTCCTACCTAGTAAAAACAAAACAAAAAAAAACCTCTAAGAGAGCACTATCCTTGAGAGGCATGGGAGGGAATCACAAGGCCCCGAGGGAGGGACACCTGGCTGGGGTTGATGGTCAGCTTCAAGGCAGCAGGTGTTGAGGTTCCCATAGGTGTAGCCAAGGCCGTAGGAAGGTCAGCCTCCTGGATGAGGCTAAAAAACAAACAAATGAAAACAAACAAACAAACAAACAAACAAAAACCTGTGTATAAAGAACAAAAGAAACAGCAAAGGGTACCAAGCCACAGTGAACTTTCCTCTGGAATCTTTCTTTTCTTCTTTCCTTTTTGTTTGCTCTCTCTCTCTCTCTCTCTCTCTCTCTCTCTCTCTTTCTCTCTCTCTCTCTTTTTGAGACAGGGTCATATGTAGCCCAAGCTAGACTCAAACTTGCTATGTATCTGAGGATGGTCTTGAACTCCTGACCCTCCTGCCTTGTCCTAAGTGTTCAGATTATAGACACTTGATACCCAGCTCAAAATTTATTTATTTTTTTTGAAATTAATAATCAAGAGGCTTTTAGAAGTGTGGCTTCACATCTGTTTCAGGATCAGGATGGCTCTATAGAGTTCTCTGGACCTCACTTTTCCTTGAGGACCTTCTAGTTACTCCTCATGTGAGTAATTTTCATGAGTGATTTGCACACGAAGGATCCCACAGGACAGTTGGAGCTGGACCCAAAGGTCCCAAGTTCTCGACAGAACACTATGAGGAAATGTGATGAGGAAATGCATGGGTGGTTCTGACTTAGTGCCTGGAAAGGTTTTTATATATGCTGCAGACTCTGTGGGCTCATAGAAAAGATAGACTCACCTTAGTGGGTCACTGAGCAACCTGCTCCCTTCCTGGGTGGTTCCAAGCCTGAGTGTAACTGAGGCAATGGGATCATCATAGAACACAATTGCCACAAGCACATCTTGGTTTTGGTGGACCACTGCAGATTCATTTAAAACCCTCTGGGTAGGGTAAGGGAGATGGTTTAGTCAGTAAAAAGCCTCCATATAAGCATTAGTACCTGAGTTTGTGCCCCTGACACCCATTTAAATCTGGGCAGAATACTCACATATAAGTTGAGTGCAGCATCTTGCAACTGTAACCCCAGTACTGGGGGGTTGGAGCAAGCACAGAGTCAGATGAATCCTGGGATTGCAGTGGCAAACAAGCCAAGACAGGTGATAAGCTACAGGTTCAGGGAGAGACTGTCTCAAAAATTAAGGCAGAGAAACTAAGACACTGGACATCCACCTCTGGCCTCCACATTAGCATGTGTGTGTGCATACACATGCATGCACACAAATATACATGATACATGTGTGTGCACACATGTGCATGCACATACACATAGTGCACATATACACGTGCATACACACTACTTGAGTAGAATGGTACCTCTCATTATGGAGAGTCTTTGTTTTCTGAATTTGCTTGTGCTGGTTCAAAGCCCTCACTCACACCAAGCTCATGCTGTGGGGGAGGCTGGGAGCCTAGAGTTCCCTCTTTATGCTGCAGCTCAATCAGAGCACATTTCAGGCAAAGCTGGACAGTGTTAGGAGGAGCTGTGAAACCACACTCCCAAAGCACAGGGATGCTAGGCCCCACTAGTACCACCAGTGGCAACCACCAGATGTGGATAGCAAGAATCTCACAACCAACTTCTCTCTCTCTCTCTCTCTCTCTCTCTCTCTCTCTCTCTCTCTCTCCTCTCTCTCCCTCCCTCCCTCCCTTTCTTTCTCAAGACAGGGTTTCTCTGTGTAGCCCCAGCTATCCTGGAACTCACTCTCCAGACCAGGTTGGCCTTGAACTCATGGAGATCCGCCTGCCTCTGCCTCCAGAGTTCTGGAATTAAAGATGTGTGCCGCCACTTCCCAGCTCCAATTTCTTTATTGATCCGACAATAAACTGACCTTTTCCTCAAGAGGTTGGTCTGAATGGTTCGGTCCTTGATCTAAATGAGTACGCTCAGTCTCTAAACTAGAAAGGTGGGAGCATCGTGGTAGCTGTGTTGCTGTTGTGCAGAATTGCTGTGGTGAAGAAAAGAGGCTGCTCTCACTTCCCCTACTGTGTCTAAGGCTTGCATACCAGGAACCAAGCCAGGCATGAGGCAAACACAGCAGGAGGGGAGTTTTTAGTAGATACAACTTTACACAAGGGAGAATGGTCAATGGATCTGGTCACCAGTGTCTCAAATGCTGCTGATGTAAGATAGCTGGAACCAAAAGTACTTATGCAGGACACAAGGACAAGGGTCCCTATTTCTTCCCTGACCCCTGTGATCACTCTGTCTGTGGGACATATAACCATGTTTATAGACAGGAATTACAGAGAGGTTTTTTTTAAAACGCATTTATTTATTTATTTATTTATTTATTTATTTATTTATTTATTTGCCTTGGTGTTTGCCTGGAACTGGAACTACAGACAGTTGTTAGCTGCCATGTGGGTGCTGGGAATTGAACCCGGGTCCTCTGGAAGAGCAGACGGTGCTCTTAACTGCTGAGCCATCACTCCAGCCCCGTTACAGAGAGTTTTAATGAGGGGTATGTGGATGGAGAGGTATCAGGCAGTATTTGACTAGTATGTGCAGGGCCTTGGGTTCCATTCCCAGCACCACACACAAACACACACACACACACACACACACACACACACACACACACAGAGAGAGAGAGAGAGAGAGAGAGAGAGAGAGAGAGAGAGAGAGAGAGAGAGGCACACACATCTAGTCAGAGATATAGCAATATATCTAAAAATCAACCTCAAGTTTCCAGGTGCTTAGCAAAGCGTCGTCTTGTTATGTTGCAGTATGGAAAAGTACACAGTGCCTAAATAGCCCAAGACATGAGACACTGAGCAAACTGGAAGTGAAACAGGTTGTGGGGTGCTACTCCATGCAGATCACAAAGTCCTCATTGCTGTCTGGCCACAAGCCCCGAGAGGCTGTAGTGTGCCCTCCATTCCAGTAGACCTACTGTGCGGGTGCCACTAAGTTTTTCCTTTACTGTGAAACAAACCATTACGAGTACCAGGAGGGCAAGTCAACCCACAAGATGTTGGGCTTGTGGGAAAGCACCAGCATTGAATTATGCTCGTTTCCTCACATATCAAGACACCCACCAGACTCCAAGAATTCTCTGGACCCAGCATGATGAACTGATAGCACACAGGAGGACGCCCCAATAAAGAAGCCATTCTTAGATGCCAAGTGGCATCTGACCAACCAGCAGAAGCCTTAGGACAGACATTGGTTGTCAGAAGAAAGGCAAAAATTATCCACGGAGGCCAGTGTGGAAAACCAGCTGTCTCCCAGAGCTGCTTTCTGCCTAACCTTGAGTTTGCAAAACTCTTCATCTCTTGGGGAAAGGAAGGAAATTCTTCCCCAATGCTGGGGCACCTTTTGAGGGATCTTTATTAGTGTCTGAAGCCCGCTGAGGAACTAAGCCATAAGTGAGAGAGTAAGGAGAGGTGCCAGGATCCAAGGGCCTTGTCGAAGTTAGGTGAGCTTCAGATGCCCTGCAGAAACTGGTCAGGGAGCTCTGTCACCAGCTGGGTTACCTTGGGAGTAGTCTAATGGTAAGCATCTATGCCTATCAAGTACAACTGAAAAGTGCTGTGGTAGCAAATGCCTGTGGAAAGCCCCTCTGGGTATCACTAGTGGTCCCTCTGTGGTGCCTGTTCTTAAACACAGAAGCATCGACAATGTAAAATAGCCTGACTTCTGTTCCTACCTGTTGTCCACACAGTCAAGCTAGGGGATGGACTTGTATCTCCATGTCTCTGTATCTATGCCTCTGTTGGCAGGACAGGCCCCTGGGTCACAGTCCCAGGGATCTGGGCCAGTGTGGAGGAGTAGGTGTGGGTGGAGCAGGAAACATTGACTGTCTGCCAGCCTGAGCAGAAGACTGACCAGGAAATCACTTGGAATGAGAAGATACACCAGGGTGGACTTAATGTTAAGCCCACTGGTTCCTTAGGAGAAAAGAGTACTGAGCAACAGCATCTGCCTATCTCTTCAGGAGAAGTACCCCACTAACGACAATCTTAGGCACTCAGCACAGCATCACTGTGATGAGAATCATTGTCTGCTGGCTGGATTCAAGACCACAACATAGAGACTGAAGACCCATGTGTGAAAGAATCCATGTTCAGAGAGCATGCTCTTAGGATACCACTGACATGGCATTCTGGGGCAACATCAGTGACCACAAGTAGATCAGCTGTTACTTAGAGCGAGAGAGGACAGGTAAATGTAGGGTCTGTGAGATGGTAGAACATGGGGACAGTATGTGTGCAGGGGCCTGTGAGATGGCAGGTCACAGAGACAGGAAGATGCTGGGGTCTGTGAGGTAGTAGGACATTGGGACAGTATGTGCAGGGGTCTCCCTCTCATGGGAGAGAAGAGTCTGGTGAAGTGACTCCATGTCTTCCTACCTCCCAGCCCTAAATACCACCACTCAGATCTTGGTCAGAAATGCATGAGAACATGTTGGATTCTCTCAAAAAAGTGCCCACCAGGAGCTCACACACAGGAGGAATCTCTCACAGCTAAGGAGGGCAGAAGTTGAAAATAAAAGGATTAAGATGTCAACTCTGCATCTGCAGTACCTGTGAAGGCATCATGCCAACCCAACCTCTGTTATCACTATATTTTGGCTTCTAAAACGTGGTCATGCATCCAAGATGGCCTCAGCTTGAATCTATAGCCAACGGCACATCCCAAAAGTTATTTCTGAGGGTCCAGGGGCCTTGCATTATGAGGAGACACCACCATCTAATGGCACCTTCAGCTGGATGTACAGCCTAGATCTTCTCTGGTACCCCACCCTGAGAACTCGAAAGAATTTTGGATGCCTGAAACCAAACTCACTCCTGAAGTGAGTTTTTGAAAAGTGAGGTATGCCTGGCTTCGCAGTTAGTGACTCCTGTCTAGACAGACACCTCAGAGTAATCCTTGAAGTCTTCACATCAGTTGCAACAGTAAGTCCTCCAAGCATCCACTCAAGATTTTAATACAAGCCCATTACCTTCACCTTCTTTCTCCTTTTTACACCAACCATCCGGACATGGTCCCCATCTGCCAAGTGCACAGCCTGCTCCAACCCCTGTCCTACATAGTCAGTCTACACTCTTCAGAGAAGGGAGACAATTTTAGTGATATTTGGATCATTTTATGTTTTGCCTTGGGGCTACCAGATGCTTCAGCATGAAACCCTGCATGGTCACTAGGAGTCACAGGGTTCATAGGGTAATGGCCATGCACATAGCTCCACTTCTCTGAAGTTTCTTCCCTTCATGCTGTTTATTTCAGTCGTCCTGGCAACCAACCATGCTATCCCTTGGATGTGCTTAGACCCCCACTTCATAGCTGGCTCCTCCCTTCCCTTGGCTGTTTCTGACTGCCCTTCTCATAAGAGCTTTTGTTCTAGAAACTCCTTTGTAACATTTGTTCCCACCTCAGATCATCTGAATGTGTGAGGTTCAACTAAGAAGGACCAGGGCATGTTTTGTTCCCCGCTGTATCTGTCTTGTGTGGGTCAGGACCAAGCAAGTATCAGGCACTAATGATCTGTTCAGATTGAAGGAATAGGAGAAGCAGTGGTTGATGTGCAAAACTAGAGTGTGGGTTTTTATAACACCGATTTCATCTCTGCAACGATCTGTAGGCCCGATCTTGTGTCAATCTGCAGTCGATGCAGAGATAGGCAAGACATTGTCAATCTGGGGCAAGCCAATTTTGTGATTTGTCATCCTCAAAGAGGAAGAGGTTTTGTTTTGAAAAAAAAAAAAATAAGCCATACATGGTCTATACGCAGAAGTGGTAGAATTTCTGGTTCCTTCCCAACCTCTCCTTGCTGGAGATCCAGCTGATCTGCCACCGTGCTAAGGACCCTAGAGACACAGAAAATATCATGTTAAACACAGCTTCCAAGCTTGGCAATATCCACAGGGCCATCCAGCCCTTAGATATAGCTAAGAATGTTACTGGGTCATGTCCTAGACTGTCACTTTACAATTTCCGTTTAAAGTGGACATCTCTCTCTTACTACACCAATGTGTGGTATTGAATTCTTTTCTCATCTCTGTGGCCAAACAACTGATAAAGAGCAACTTTAAAGAGGAAGGCTTATTTGGATCGATAGATTGAAGGTACAGTTCATTGTGGAGGGGAAGATGTATGGACGAGGAGTGGCCCACAGCTCTGGCACTGGGACCTAATTGACATCTCAAATCCAGAAGCAGAGAATGGTAAATCCTGATGTTCCCTTTGCTATCATACTTTTCCCTTTTTATTTGGCCTTGGACCCCAGTCTATTAGACAGAGCCACTGAATTCAGATGAGTCTTCTCAGTTAAATTCCTCTGGAAACACCTTCACGTTTATATACCCAGCAGTTGTTTGTGGATTGTCCAAATCCAGTTAAGATGAATCATCATGGGTACAAACCTACGCAACAGAAGCAGATGCAAATGGACCCCTAAGCCATGAGATGCAGTGGCTGGGTGTTGTTTGGGTGAGGTACACAAGATACATGGTGTGTTCACTAGAACGAAAGGAGAGAAAGCCCTACCATTGAAGGCACAGACTAGTAAGGGAATCTTACCTCTATATTGACTTCTTTGAGCCTATGCTTTTTTTTTTTTTTTTCATCTGGGATATGCATGTGTGTGGCTACTTTAAAAGCACAAATTAGACACATACCAGATGTAAAGAACCAGAGAAGCAGGACAGCTCATGTCTAAGTCATATTGAAGTATCAGCATCACAGACCTGAGTTTTTAGGGATCTAACTTGTCAGAATATTGCTAAATGATCCCACTAAATAGGCACAATTCTGCCTATTACAAACTGCCATGTTAACTTGATGACATTTTCTGGGAGCCATCTCTTCAGAAAGTTAGTGGGGAAAAAATGTGAATTCAGACATAAGGTCTGTAGGTATGTCTCCATGAACTCGACACAAAGAATTCCCTAAGTAGAAAATGTAGACTATGGGAGACCAAAAAGGAAGGAAGGAAGGAACAGAAGATGCAAAGTGGCTGATACAACAACCCCCAGAGTTCTGGATGGTTCTGTAGCAGGGCTATATCCTACGTGAAACAAGAAAATCCTTTATCCCTTGCTTGCTGGGGGCGGAAAAGATGAATCCATCCATCACCTTCATCTGAGTTCCTCCAGGAAGTCGGTACCCACTGTGGCATCTCTGTGATGCCACACTCCTTCACCCCCAATCAAGATCTTCTGTATAGTCAAGATTAACAATACTAGAGCCTTGTCTGATGTAAGAATCACCTCCAGGCCACTGCTGCAGCTGAGGGCCACTTTCTACTCAGTGTGACTAAATGGAAGACATATGACTTATGGGCAAGAGTCCGGCCTGGGTTCCTTAGAAGATTGCTGATTTGTGGCTGAAAAGAAGACAATAGGCCTTATACTGACCAATGAGGCTTTGTCACGATGACCCGAAAGGGACCCTGCACTTCTCTTCTCTCCACAGAAGACCCTATACTATACTCCCATAGTACCCACAGAGACTCTACAGTTCCCATTCTGTCCACAGAGGACCCTAAACTTCCTGTCCTACTTTCTGAAGACCACTCTAAAGGCTGATGTGGATCCAGGACACCAGAGTTCCCAGAAACCCAAGTTTACTCGTAAGGACCACCACAATAAAACAGCTTCTTAAACATGAAGGGATCTCCTGGGCTTCAGCCAAGGCAGCACTGTCTCCAAGCTTCTTAAGTATGGCTAATCAAAGGTACTTTGGTTCACACCCAGTGAAAAACGGGTATCTCTTATTAGGAGAAGGCAGCAATCACTCACAAGTGTGGGGCCATGAAGCTCCTCCCTTTTATTCTCCAGTAGCCACTGACCTTGAGGTCAATGCCTCCTGTTAGCAAAGCCCTCTACAGTGGAGGGTGCTCCTTCACCACAGGGGCCTCACCTGGAAGCCCACACCTTAGACCTTCCACAATTGGGAGTAGAACCTAGAAGTTTTAGGATGCTTATTTCTTAAACAAGCTCTCCCACATGATTCTGATGTTAACTCAATTTAACTTTTTTCTTCCTTCTTAAAATTTAAGTCTCAGTTTGACCATTGACCTACTTATACAATGAATGTATAATATATTTAACATGCCGGAAGCTCACTGATATCTCCAACAGATCCAAAACAACCACATTACGCCTAAAAGCATAGATCACACCCTGGCAATTCTCAATACTCTTCCAGCCCCTCCCTCCTCATAACTTCTGTACAATTATTTTTATGTTTACTTCTGTTAGCTATAAACTTCATGAAGATTTTAACTTCAGTTATTTTTAAAAAATTAGTAATTAGAAAAAAACAATTCTGGTATGCACTTTGTTTTTATTATGTCTTCATAGTTTTGCACATCTATGTTTTTGTCTGGAGTGATTTTCCTAAAGTCTAAAGAAACAAGTGCCACACTTTTTACAGCATGTTGACAGCAGTGAGTCAGCACTGTATTTTGTTCTGGTTTCTGTTTGTCTGAAAGGATGATCTGAAAAAGTGTTATTTTGCTTTCCATTTTGAAAATATACTTGGAGTAGATACACAACTCTGGATGAATAGTTCATTGTTTTTATTTCTAATTTTATTTGAAAAGTGTGTGCGTGCATCTGTGTATATGTGTGTGTGCGCACATAAGTTCAGGTGTCCTTTGAGTTCAGTAGAGGAGTTTGGGTCATCAGGAGCTGTGAGTCCTTTTCTAGAGTGTGAAGGCTTTTAGCTTTGGAGCTGCCCTAGCCGTCCTCCTATACGTGAAGACTTCCTTCAGTCAACGTTCATGCCAAAGAATATTCGAGAAGCCAGCTGAAACGCTTGTCTTCCTGGGTATCTGTGGTGGTTCCTGTGTTTTCTCTTTGTCTTTGGTTTTTAAGGTTTGGTCTTGATGTGCTTACGTCAGCTTTTCTGGTGTGATGGTTTTGTTCAGTTTGTACACATCATGCTGAGACTGCTGTCTTGAATTCCACTGTAACTTAGTTCTCTTCTCAACATTTCTTCTGCCCTGTTCTTTCTCCTCTTCTGGGGCCCTAACTGTGGGTATATGTGATCCTTGCCACCGCCCTTGGATCCTCTACTGTGTGAGCCACTATGTGATTACTGGGAATTGAACTCAGAACCTGTGGAAGAGTACCAGTGCACTTAACCTCTGAGCCCTCTCTCCAGCCCCTTCCTCTACTGTGGGAAGCTTCCTTCATTCTTTTTTACTTCATGTGTCACTTTATATGGCATCTGTTGACCAGACTTCAAGTTCATCTTTCTTCAGGGAAGACATGTCCACTGGAGAGTGTGCCAGGGAATTCTTTGATCTAATTTTTAGTTTTTATAAGCTTTATTATGAAAGACCATTGCAAATAAATAAAAACACCACAAACCACAATTAACCAGACTCAAAGTCTACACAACTCAGTGAACTTCTACGCAGTTGGAATTGACATTCAGAACAGGAATAGTAAATTTTAGTTTCAGTACTGAATATATTTTATGTACTTACTCACCACCAACACCAAAACTCCATGACAGAATTGGAAAGTCAATTACCTTTATATCCTTTCATAAATCATGTCTATCATCTAAAAAGAAGTCAAATTATTTTTCTCTAGCATTATAATTTAATATACATTTCTATTTCTGTTGTAGTGTCTCTGCCTCTGCCTGAATGACCCATCTATTTATGTATGCTATCTACATTTTCCTCTAGGTATTTCAACATACAGAATAAATGTGATACACATAAATGTATATCATAGAAAATTATTATATATTATAGTTATTTTAAACTCTATCATATAGTTCCATCATCTAGAGCAAATCTACGTTTTATTCTGGGGATGGCTTTATGACCTAATTAGCTTTTACTGTCAACATAGCCTACAGTCACCTGACAAGGGACTCCCAGTGGAGGGATTGCTGGATCAGACTGGCTTGTGGTTATGTCTATAGAGAATTGATGCAGGAAGGCCCAGCCCACTGTGGGCAGCTCCATCCCTAGGCAGATGGTCTTGAGCTGTATAAGAAATCAAGCTGGGCATGAGCCTGTGCATGCATTAGCAGGCAGTGTTCCTGCATGGTTTCTTGTTCAAGTTCCTGCTTGAGTTCTAGCTCTGGCTTTCTTCAGTGAGGGAGTGTGACCTAGAAGCACAAGACAGACAACCCCGTCTTTCCCTTAACTTGTTTTTAGTCACGGTGTTAGTCACAGCCACAGGATGAAACCAGAATTGTCTTACAATGAGTTTGTTTCTGATTTGTTTTGCTGTGCTTTCTTCAGTATCATTTTTAAAGTTAACTCTTAGAGATTATATGTAAAATGTATTAGTTAACCACAACAAAATACCCAGGCAAATCAACCTTCTGTGAGAAAAGGTTTTCTTTTTTAGTCTATAGTTTTGGCACCTTTTGTTCATGGCTGATTTGCGATGCCTTAGGCCTGTAGTGAACCAGTTCCACGTGGTGAGATTATAGGGCAGGGAAGAGCAGAGAGGAAGAAAGAAGAGGAATTCACACCCCCACAGTGACCTGAAAGGTTCTCACCATGTCTCAGCTCCTAAAGGCTCCATCAGCTTCTGTTGGTGTCACTCAGGGGACTAATCTCATGGGTTCTGGAGATTTATCTAAGGTCCAAACTATAGCTTTAGACAAGTACCTTCACATCTTATGGACAGATGGAGAGCTAAGTGGCTGCCAATCTAGTCAGGAGCAGAGTCAGATGGGGGTTGGTTGGTAATCAGACCTTCAGTCTTTCTAGCTCTCTGGGGAGAGAGCTTCGCTTCACCTCACTGAACTGCAGGGGTTTCCCTGACAGCACTGTCTTTTCTCAGCTATTCCAGGTTCACCTGAGGCAGACAGAAGCTCTCTACTGTCCTGCACTTTCCCAGACCTGGCTGCTGCTGCTTGCAGTGTTACTGACGAGCTCGTGACGTTAGAAGGAGCCATTCTGCTGTCCCGTATCTTCCATAAACCTTTAAGTGGTCTTCTGTGGCATGCCCAGGTCTCCTTCCTGTGTCCAACCTGGGTGGGAGAAAGTGCCTCTCCAAAGCTGTCTGTCAGTAGCAGAGTCAATTCCTCTTCTCTCAGGAAAGGTCAATATTTCTATCTGTTCCCTGAGGCCACTGGTCACTACCTACAAACAAGCCTGTGTCACTGAAAAAGCCTAGTTCCAGGTTCTTCCACATCCACAAACTCTCCTGCCTGCCCCTCCCTGGGGGGGACGACACTCATACAAAACTGTCAGTGAGAGTTGCTCCATGTTCAATGCCCCACATTGGGAGCAGATGTAACCCATGTTTGGTTTCTGAGGAGTTTTTACATGTTGTGAAATATTTTTTTTGTACACTGTGAAGATTTGTCATTCACTCTTGGATTAATAAAGAGCAGAACAGCCAATAAACAGGCAAGATTTCCAGACACAGAGAATGTTAGGAAGAAGAAAGGTGGCTTTGTGAGGAGATGCCAGGGATGCAGAGCAAGCTTTACAAAGTAAAGATAATAAAACCACATAAGAGAATGTAGATGAAAAGATATGAGTTAATTTATATAAGAACTAATTAGAAACAAACCTAAGGGCTGGAGAGATGGCTCAATGGGTAAGAGCACTGACTGTTCTTCCAGAGGACCCGAGTTTGATTCCCAGCATCCACATGGCAGCTCACAACTGTCTGTAATTTCAAGATCTGACACCCTCACACAGTTATACATGCAGGCAAAACACCAATTCACAGAAAATAAAAATAAATCTTTTTTTTAAAAAAGAAACAAACCTAAGCTATTAGCCAAGCTTTATATAATAAAAAGTCTTCATGTGGTTATTTAGGAGCTGGCAAATGGGACAGAAAATCTGCGGACATTTATGTATGTCTTGGTTGCTGTGTTCCCGCCCGTGTTCAGAAGGCCTCTGCTCTCCCTAATGCTGTCAAATGTGGAA
Source organism: Sigmodon hispidus (assembly GCA_004025045.1). Taxonomy (NCBI): domain Eukaryota; kingdom Metazoa; phylum Chordata; class Mammalia; order Rodentia; family Cricetidae; genus Sigmodon; species Sigmodon hispidus. The sequence goes on from PVIH01000236.1 coordinate 48,653, forward strand.
CCAGTTGGACATCCCGGCCCCAAGGCAGGCTCTCCTCTCCCTCCCTGACATCTGGTGCTCCCTCTGCTATTCTCCATCCTCTGGTATTCTCCATAAGATTCTGAGATCTGGGGCTGGAGAGATGGCTCAGCGGTTAAGAGCACCGTCTGCTCTTCCAGAGGACCCGGGTTCGATTCCCAGCACCCACATGGCAGCTAACAACTGTCTGTAGTTCCAGTTCCAGGCAAATACCAAGGCAAATAAATAAATAATAAATAAATAAATAAAGTTAAAAAAAAAAGATTCTGAGATCTTTGTTGTCTCTCACTCTATGCTGTGTGTGTGGAGGCTGCAGGGGGAGATGCAGGAGAAGTTATAGGGTTGCAGCTCCACCCCTCTTCTTGTTAGGAGAAGCAGGGCTGCTTTTCCACTTCCTACGGTGTAAGAGAAAGCAGAAGCCTGAGTTTATAGTTATTGCAGAGTATTCCTGGGCTTCCAGGTATCTAAACAAACGCAAATGTGGCCCTTCATGTTAGCTGCCTCCATCCTGAGGATCTGCCTCATTTTCCCCACCCAGGCTGGCAAGCTCCATAAGGGTTCAAGAAGCTGGGAGCAATGACTGAAAAGTTAAAAGGAGCCAGCACAGGCTGGGGTGGGGGTGGGGAGCACAGCGGGCACATGAGGTAGGTCTGAGAACAGGAGACACTGGAAAGGAGTCCAGAAAACAGGGAGGCCCTGTAGATGCCAAGGTCAAAGGGAGGGCAGAGACGTTGAGCCAGGTGTGTCCTTGGAAAGCTGGAAGCTGGAAGCATGTTCTTAGGGAACAAGGACCAGAAGTCCTGATTTGAATGGGACAGAGCTTTATATCTCTCCCAGAGTTTGGAGCACTAGGACTATGTGCCTAGACTCCTGGCAAAGCCTTTGGTGAAGGGTGGCATTGAGACACCTTCCTGCCCATGGGGAACTTTGGCTGGAGTCATGAGAGTCAAAATGGAGAGAAAAGCAAAGGCCACATTCCCTCCCACATCAGGCTAGATCAGGAAGCCAAGCTGTTCTCAGGCAGCACAGACTCCACTAAAGGTCACTTAGTCTGGGGACCTGAAACTGAGACACCTGTAAGGGGCCCCCTGGAACGAGTGGGGCTTCCCCAGAAGCATGAGAAGTAGTGTGTTCAGAGGAGCATGGGACAAGCCCAGTGTGTATCAGGCTCCAACCAGAGCCAAGTGGAATTGAGCATCACAGCCCCAAGCTCATTGTCACTTGTTTTCTTCTATGAATATGCAGGTTAAATGTCCTGCCTCACAGCATTCCATTTAATATGTATTTTCTAGCCCTTCCCTGATACTTGCAATTGGTAAAAAAAAAATATTTGTGCATTGGCATTTTGCCTGCATGTATATCTGCTTGAGGGTGTCAGATTCCTGGAATTGGAATTACAGACAGTTGTGAACTGCTGTGTGGTTGCTGGGAATGGGACCTCTGCAAGAACAGCCAGCACTCTTAACCAGGGAACCGTCTCTCTAGTCTCAGTCCTTAGAATTCACTCTGCTAGCTACTAGGCTGACCACAGTCATTCCCATTATCTCTGGGCTACTAGAATCTTGCCTATGTGTGAACTCCTATACAGGTACTGTTCCTTTCATGGGCCCAAGTCATTTGCAGCATCTAAGACACCTGAGACTTTCTCAGAAGGCATGTACCTGGAAACCTGCTACATCATAGAGAAATCTTAGAAGGACCAGGCCCTAGGACAAGAGGACTTGAGAGGACCCTAACACAGGTCCACTCAAAGTCTTGATGGTGGCATTATGGGAATATGGTCCACAGGGGTCTGTTGTTCTTTCCTTATAGGTTCTATACCAGCATTTCTGTTGTGAAATATTATTTTAAAATGTGTTACTTTGCTTATGGTACAGAATATTTAATGATGCAAAGATATGTTGCATTTGTTTAACTCTGTGAAGCTGTGTTACTTTGCCTATCTAAAACACCTGATAGTTCTAATAAAGAGCTGAACAGCAAATAGCAAGGCAGGAAAAAAGATAAGCAGGGCTGGCATCCGGAGAGAATAAATAGGAGAAATCTGGAAGGAGGAAGAGGAAAGGGCAGGAGAACAAGGAGAGGAGGATGCTAGGGACCAGCCACGCAGCCAGTCTCAGAGTAAGAGTGAAAGTAAGGTTTACAGAAGTAAGAAAAGGAAAAAGCCCAGAGGCTTAAGGTTGACAGAGTAATTTAAGAATGGCTGGCTATAAATAAGCCAGACTCAGGCTGGGCATTTATCAGTGAGAATAAGCCTCCATATGTGGTTTGTTTGGGAGCTGGGTGGCGGGCCCCCTAAAAGAACAAAAATGCAAAAAAAAAAAAAAATACATTTCTGCAACAAAACTGCCAGGAGTATCCACATAGGTTCCTCTACTAAGAAGTTTTCCTTAGGCTTAAAGTTCACAGCATTTGATCTTTAAAAAAGATCTATTATTTTTGTGCGTGTGCCTATGTCTACGAGGAGTGCAGGCGCGGCCAGAGGCTGGAACAGGAGTTATAATCTGCAAGAGCAGTAAGTGTTCTTAACCACTGAGCCATCTCTCTACTCCCTGAAGAGTTATTTTATTATTTTTAATTACGGTCGTCTATATATGTGGGTATGTGCACATGCTTGTAGGTGCCTACAGAGGTCAGAGGCATTCCTCCCTGTGGAGCTGGGGTTACAGCTGCTTCTGAGCCACCCTGATATTGATGCTGGGAAGTGAATTTAGGTCCTTTAGCAAAAGCTGTATGCACTTTCAACCACTGAGCCATTTATCCAGTGTTTTTCTAAGCCTATCTTTGTTTTCGTTAAATTCGGAATAGAAAAGCTACTCCTAGATAACACTTTAAATTAGGCTACAAGTGCTGAGTATTGTTTTGAATTTTCTGGAAACCAAAAGTTATTGCCTATCTGACATTTAAGTATCAGATGTACAGAGCATCAGGGTTGATCTGTGGTTGTGAAAGATATCTGCTGTAGATCTTGTCCATGAACCCAGGCAGGTCATGGGAACTGCCATTTCTCCTCAGCTCTTGCCTTCACAAGGGAATTTCTCTGACCTATGAGGGTGGTGAACAGTCAGTGGTTAAAGGCACTTGCTAAGCAGATCTGACCTCCTGAGTGCAAGCCTTGGACCCAGAGTGGAATGTTGTCCTCTCATGTCACGTGTGCAGGACTGTCTGTGGAATCTCGTGGGTCCACAGGGAGACACTGTGTTGCACTGATGTGTGAGAGCAAACTGGATTTTACTTTTAGAATAGATTTCAGCATCATTAATTCTGCTTTGTGTCTAGTTTCACTGATTTTGGGGGGCTCATCAACTTTACACTTCCTGTTTATAGATTCTTAGAGCAGAAACTTAGATTTTTGAAATTAAATTTTATTGAAAATAGATTTTTTAAAACTAAAACATGACTCTGGCTTTCTTTCCCTTTACTGCTCCTAATTCTTCCCCACAATCTCTGCTTGGATTTTTTGCAGAGATTTATGCAGGTACCAAATGCATAAATTTTCTTCAAGTACTGCTACATATTTTGATATTTTACATTTTCATTTTCTTAGTTCAGATTTTATTTTCTTTGAGACAGGGTCCTCACTATGTAGACCAGGCTGGCCTCAAATTTACAGAGATCTGCCTGCTTCTACCCCTTGAGTGCTGGGATTAGAGGTGTGTGCCACCTCTGGCCCTCAGAATATTTCAAAATTCTCTTGATACTTCTTTTCATAATGGACTGTGGAGGTGTATTGTTTAATTCTCAGGTGTTGAGAGATTTTTAAATAATACCCCAGTCATACTTTCTGGATAATGTTTTCCTGGCATGCTTTCTCCATCTCTCTTTTTAAATGTTATAATCTGTATGCCATATAATTCATTCACATGAAGTGTGTGAATTTGGTGCAATTCAATACAGCATTTTAGAATCTTTTGTCTTTATGCCCACCTCTTTTTCCTCCTTCCTCAGCCCCGACCTGCTTCTACTGCTATAGAAATACCTAATGTGTGGGATTTGTGAATGACTTTTTCACATTTCTTCTAAGCAGTTTAGTTTTGGTCTTAAAGGCTATGTCCAAATTTCTATAATGATTTTTTTACATTTATTCTGATTTATCCATCTATAAATTGTGTGGGAGTGGGTAGCATACAAGCCACAGCATCCATATGGATGTCAGAAGGTAACTTCCAACAGTCAGTTTTCCTACCATGTGGCCTCTGGGGACCGAATCCAAGTTTTCAGTCCTGGTAGCAGGCGTCTTTCCAGCCAAAGCATCTTGCCCTTCCTAATCTATTTTAAGTTAATTTTTGTATAAAATGTGAGCTGAGTATCAGCAGTCAATGTTTTCCAGGTGTCTACTCATTTAATGTAGGTCAGTAGTTCTCTACCTGTGGGTCATGACTCTTTGGGGGGTCACATACCAGATGTTTACATTATGATTTATAATAGAAGCAAAATTACAAAGTAGCAACAAATAATTTTATGGTTGGGGTCACTGTAGGATAAGGAGCTGTATTAAGGGTTGCAGTGTTAGGAAGGTTGAGAACCACTGATCTGACATCACTGATCTTTCTGCAATAAATGGCCTCGGCACACTAACTAGATCCACCTGGCTGCAAATGTCTTGATTTAATCTCAGCTCCCAATTCCATTCTGATCCTTCTCTTGTGTCAGCCCCACCCCACCCTTTTATTTTTATTTTTTTTAAATTACATTGCATTGTGGGAGATCTAAAATTCAGAAAGTGATGGCTATGATTAAATCTGATCATGTGGTCTTGGACCTTTGGAACTGGCTTGTGAGAAGAATTTGGGAGAGTGTGGAACCAGGAGCTAGGGAACCCTAAGATGCTGTGAGCAGAGCAGAAGTAAAGAGTGGGCTCCTGGGGTTCCAGAGGGGAACAGGAGTCCACGGGGATGGCTGGAGGTCATTTGTGTCATTGTCTGACAAAGCCTATCTGCTTCACACATGGAAATCTGAGTGAGGCTCAATTAAAAAGTAATGAACTATTCTGGTGGAAGAGATTTCAAAACTTAGTTTAATAAAATTTAATCACATACTTTGTTTCTCTAGGGCAAAAATAATTCTATGCATTAGAGAATTTCCAATGCTGTCCACTGAGTATGCCACTCACAGGCCTCTGGCCTGGACCATGGAATAAATAGTACATTAATTCTTTCAATAGTGAAAGAAATGTTAGATACCTTGCATAGCTATTGTATTTTGGCAAATAAAAACTTTTGCCCAAATGGGAAAAGCTGGAGAATATAATTTTTGGTGATGGTGACCCCCATATCCTCACACATTTTTGCTTACTTTTCTTATTTTCCCAGTGTTACCCACTCAAGTGATTCAGAAAACCAAATCCACCTAAAATGGAGCATTCTATATAAATTTTTATACATCACTGTATCTTCCAGCTTTTCATCTCTGTGACAAAATACCAGATATAAGTGATTTAAGAAAAAGAATGGATTATTTTGGCTCACAGTGTTAAAGGTGAGGCTGAACATCATGGTAAGTGTGTAATGGGGTGAAGTTGCTCACATTTGGAGGCCAGGAAGCAACAATGAAAGATAGGAAAAGGAGAGTGTCTCAATAGCCTATTTAAGGACACACCCTCAGTGATCCACCTTCCTCCACTAGGCCCCGTCTTATGAAGTGACTACTCTCTCTCAGGACTGCCACCCTCTGGGAAACAAGTTTGTAACACACAAGCAGTTGGAAGACACTTAAGATGCCAAGTATAGCAATGCTGTGGAATAATCCTCTTGAACACTGTAAAAATTTGTCACTCAAATTGCTTTAATAAAAAGCTGATTGGTTGATAGGATTTTGGGGGCAGAGAAAATGTTGAGAGGGGGAAGGGCAGAGTCTGAGGGTCATGAGCAGATGCAGACACATGACAGAAGCAAGATATACATGCTCTACTGAGAAAAGGGACCAAGCCACATGGCAAAACATAAATAAGAAATATGAGTTAATTTAAATGTACTAGTAACAAGGCTAAGCTATTGGCCCAGCATTTACATTAACTGTCTGATTACTTTGTAGTGGCTGACAGCACAGGAAAACTACCTACACAGCAGTTACTTGGCACTCATGTTAGAAGCATGAGCCCTGAGACCATTGGAGGAGTGAACCACCAGCACAGTTCTCTCATTACTTGTCAACTGTGAACATTTCTGGATTTGTTGTTTGCAGTTAGGCAAATAACAGGATGCTTCTAGAAGAGCCTACACAGAGTTTTTTTTAATACCAAAGACATAAAGGAATGGCTGGTGAAAACTGACTCTAAAAGAATTTCCTGGCATATAGGAAGCCTAACTTGCTAATTCTGATAAAATTATGTAAGTTGAAATATAAGTAAAAAATTCAGGGACTGAGCACACTAGAACTTCATTTGTCTCAGATCAAAACCAGATTAATGAATCAGCTTTCAAGTGAGGGGATCTGCTCCAGACAGTTGTTCAAGACCAGAGCTCTTTCCCACTGTGGCTCTGCCATGAGCTAAGCAGTCACTGACAGATGGTGGCCTCTGCAACTTAGTATGGCCCTACAGGAACACCTAAAGTATTTAATGATGACTGACACCGAGGCAGGTGGCTTTGAATTCGTTTTAAATCATTAAGGAACAATCGATAAACAATTGAACTGCATCCTAAGTATATTATCAATATTAAGGTTGGCAAATCTATTTAAGGAGAAAATTGAGTTGATGCCACATCCATCTTTGAGTGGTGCTATTATTAGGCAGGCCTGGAGAATGAGGACTCACTCAGTGTAACGCTCTTGTATAGGACTCACTCTCAGCAGGTACATTACTTTTAAAACCACATAAGTCAAACCACAGTGGAAAAATTCAGCTTATCTGGGGAGTATCCGCAAGATAATCTTCTGCAAGCCTTCCTATTTGGGCACAAATCTAACATGGCCTATATTTCTTTCTCTCTGTGTGTACACATGTATGCATGTGTGAATGTTTCCTATTTATTATCTGCATGTCTCATAGTATATGTATGGGAGAGAGAGAGAGAATACAGATGCCATGGACAGCTTCTGGTTCTTTTTTCCACAATGGGCTCTGGGGACCACAATGAGCTGCTCACACACTGTTTCCAGTTTACTTTTAGAGACAGAAGCTCTCATTAAATCTAGAACCTGCCATTTTAGGGGTAGACTGGATGGATCAGGAAGCACATAGGATCCTGTCTCTGCCTCCCTCCCACCAGTCTCCTCTCCAGCCTGCTCCTGCCTTAGCAGTCTCTCAGGTCCATATCCATACCCCCTCCATTCTTTCTCTTCATCCATGTGCAGTACAGTGAATCAGATGAGTACTTTTTTAGTCATACAAAACTGCTCAGTTGAATACAGTTTTCATTTATAGGTTTTTATTTTCATTTGCCTATTTATTTTGGTGGGCTAGGGCTTGAACCCAGGACCTTGCCAGGCAAGTGTTTCACAACTAAACTAGCTGAAGCCTAGAAAAGTTAATTCCTCCAATCTTTCAGAGCCCCCAGTTCACATTCAGTGGAAAAATCAATGTAAAGAAGCTAGTATTTCTTAAGGTTTACTGCTAAATATTTTTGTAAGCCCATGGTGATTTTTGTTTTTCTCTTTCAAAGAAGTGAAAAATCCCTTTTGATAAGCCACCCTTGGGGGCCCCAGCAGCCTGATTTGAAAGTGGATGACCTACTTCCTTTGTCCTCACTGTGGGGCATGTTATGTAGGTGATTTTGCTTAGACACCACAGAACAAACAAAACCATGAAGCTGTTTTTGAATACTCTTTGAAGGTGGGCTTTTAAGACATCTAGTTCTTCTTTTTACTGACTTTGAACAGAGCTTTCCCAGACCTTGAGGGCCAGCCTGATTTCTCATCACATCCCGACCACCAGGGATTGATGCCTTCTCTGGTGTGTTTGTTTGGTGAATTGTAAGGTCCACTGGCTTCTCTGTGAAGTCTCACTTCACCAAGCATTGATCTGGCAGCCTGCTGCCCACAGCCCCAGCTGAGGCCTGAGAGCTGGCCTGCACAGTACCAACTAGTCATTTCCAAAGTTCTAGCAATCCAAGTAGCCACAGGAAGAAGTCATGTTGTGGGAATCAAAGTGTTACTTTCCTGGCTTTATAGTCTACAAGTGCTCCAAATAGGTGGGGTTGCAATAACTCTTGAGGAAGAGCTGGGGTCTCATCCTACCAGCAACAGGCTGTGAAGGGCGCACTAGGACCCAGACACTGCCTGTATTCATTTGTCATATGTATTTGTTGTTTCACTCCGGACACATACTTTTAAACAGAGACTATTTCTACCCAAGCCTCACTTTTGCATCTTATTTTGATTAATATTTAAAGCTTAAGATGAAGCTGAAGATAGATGCACTGAATGTAATAAATAAGTGAGGGGCGAGGGATAGTCTTGAACTCACAGGCACAGGACTGTCTAAACAGGACACTGACAGCACTACAATCTATAAATGGGACCTCATGAAACTGAAAATTATCTGCATGGCCAAGGACATGTCAGTCAAAGTGGTAGGCTACAAAATAGGAAAAGATCTTTACCAATTACATATCCAATAGAGGGTTGATACCTAAAATAAAAAACTAAAAATAAAAACGCTGGTCATCAAGAAAACAAATAACCAAATTTAGAATTAAACAGAGTTCCCCAAAGGTGAAACACAAATGCCTAAGAAGCACTTAAACAACTGTTCAACATGCTCAGTGTAAATCAAAACTGCTTTGAGATTTCATCTTACATCAGTCAGAATGACCAAGATCAATAAAACAAACGACAGCTTATGCTGTTAAGGGTGTGGGAAAAGAAGAACACTCCCCGACTAATGGTGGGAGTGAAAACTTGTGTAACACTATGGAAATCAGTGTGGTGGTTCCTCAGGACGCTGTGAATAGATAGACCTCAAGAGCTAGCTGTACCACTCTTGGCATACACCCAAAGGGCTCTCCATGCTACTACAGAGATACCTGCTCACCCATGTTCATTGCCACTCTCTTCATAATGGCCAGAAACTGGAAACAGCCAAGATGTTTAGTAACAGATATAATAAAAATGTGGCTCATTTGCACAATGGAATATTATTCAGCTGTTATAAATCATGTAATTCACAGGTAAAGTTATACTGAGTGAGGGAACAAAGACCCCCAAAGACAAATATGGTATTATGTATTCTCTTATATATGGGTGTTACCTTTTAATCCTTCAATGGGAATACTACGATCCATTTAACCAAAGAGGTTAGAGCAAGGGTATGGAACAAGGGAGATGTCCCATGAAAGAGAAAGAGAATATAGTCAGAGATGGGTCGGGGGAGCCTGGAATAGGATCAAACAGAGAGAGGGAGTAAGGAAGAGAACGCAGGGAGAGAGAGCTAACAAGGGCCATTTGAGGGTCATATGAAAACCAACTGTAGTAGAAACTTCTTATATATATATATGTATATATATATATACATATATGTTAAAGAAATCAAAATGGGGTCACCAATTAACAGGGAAGACAAAACCTTACCTTTTGCCACCAAGTGAAACCTCCAGTGCCAGGAAGGGGTTACTAAAAGCTCTAACTGAAAAGCCAAAGGGCCCCACTGAAATCCCCAAACAGCTTAGGCTATTGCCCAGGCTGCTGGTTGTTCTCCACAAATGGATGGTAAGTCCCTGTTGCTGAAGACAACACTCTCATGGAATAGAGAAGTCAAGCTGGTACCTAACTAGAACCTTCACCCCTACTGACCGACCACTGTTCATGGTACTAAAGGTAAGCCAACAGAAGAGAAGGTAACCACCAACCCAACTATAAACCCTTCCATCTACAATGGTGACCTGCCTGCAAGATGTGCTAGTTCAACAGAGTCACAAGCAGTGTGGTAGAACTACCCACTACTGCTTGGCTAGCCAGAAACTGAGACTAGACTAGATAAGCCATGGACCTAGAGGAAAACCAAATACTGTAGTTCCACTAACAGCAATAAAAAGACTCCTAATGACATTCTGCTATACCTATAGATCAGTGTTCCATTCAGCCATCATCAGAGAAGCTCCCTCCTATAGTAGATGAGAACTACACAGAGATGAGAGACCTTGGAATGCCAAATGGGATGTCTCCATCAATCCCTCCCCTCAGGGTACAGGGAACTCAGAAGAGACAGAAAGATTGTAAGAGCCAGAAGGTCTTCCATACAACAGGACTGACACATATAAACTAACAAAGACTGTAGCAGTATGCACAGGTTCAAGCCAGATTAGGCCCCAGAGCTGAGTGGGAGAAATAGACATGAGCTCCTATCCCTGACTCAGAAGCTATCTCCAACTGACCACTGCTTGCAAAGGAAACATTAATAATTAATTTCTGCAATGGAGTCTCAGTGAGTAAAGAAACCATACTTATGGGCAAATCCCATGCCTGGCAGTAGATGGCCAACACAAAATGAACTCAGTGGTGTGGGGTTTTTTTTTGTTTGTTTGTTTGTTTTTTGGTTTTTTTTTTTTTTTTTGGCTCATTGCTTTGTTAAAGCCCCCCCCCCTTTTTTTCTTCAGTCTTACTGATATTTTGCTGGTTTCATATACCTGTATATTGTTTTCATGGGTTTGTATATGTTTCTCATGCTTTTAATTTTTATTTTATTTTTTGCCTGTTTTCTAAAGAGGAAAAAAAGGCGTGGTGCTGAATGGGTTGGTGGTGGTTGATGGAGATGGCTGGGGAGGATATGGGTGGAGATGAGGGTGGGGAAATAGTGATTAGAATATATTGCATTAAAAAAAACCATTTATTTATTTATTTACTTACTTATTTATTTATTTATTTATTAAAAAAAATGGGCTGGAGAGATGGCCCAGGAGATAAGGTGCTTGCTGTACAAACCTGAAAACCAAATTTTTATTCCCAAGATCTGTGGTGGAAGAGGACTGACCTCCACATGTTCACCATGACACACGCACCCCCCTAAATAAATTTTTTTTTAAACTTTATTTATTTATTTGCCTTGGTGTTTGCCTGGAACTGGAACTACAGACAGTTGTTAGCTGCCATGTGGGTGCTGGGAATCGAACCCGGGTCCTCTGGAAGAGCAGACGGTGCTCTTAACCCCTGAGCCATCTCTCCAGCCCCCCCCCAAATAAATTAATAAAAACAAATCTTAGTGCTGTTTAACCTTTGTCAGCTGCTCAGACCATAGCCTGGGGAGGGGGGATTCTGTTCCCCAGACCACGGCTCTGTTGCTGCTGGTAAAGGCAGTTTTAACTAAACTGCTATCATTCTAATAAAACTCAAGATTCAAAGGCTAGGGTGAAAGTCTGCCTGCTCAGGGAGTTAGAGCAGCAACTGGCTAACTTTCTCTTTGCTGGTACTCTCCACTCTGGAGAGTTTCTCAACTTTTTAATTTCTGTAATTCTCCTTAGTAAAACTTACCTCCCCTTTCTTTGTATATGCTTACAAGTGTCTGCATATCTTTAATTTAATTATGAGATAATGGACTTGGGAGCGATTGTCCCAGAGCCATCTTTGCTGACAATGTCTGGCACCCTAGGTCTTTGAGTCAAGAACACTTGTGCCAAGAAAGGTCTTCATAATAACTCCTTCATCAGCAGGACCTAGTACAGCCAATAGTAATGACTAAGCTGTCCATGGAGTCCTTCCACCACATATAATATGTGCAACAGATGCTTTACTGAGGCACTGAAAAATTAAACAGCAAACTCACTGAGTCTGCAAGAGGCCAAACCAAGCTCCCAACTGAGACACCAGAAACCAAGATTATCATGGGTACCCTTGTCTACTCACCCCCATCCCAGCATGGACTCAATCAACTAAACGGATCTTCTCCTTCCTGGTTCCAGTTTCTGAGGAAGAGAAACATCAGTCCACATAGCTGCCATGAAGACAGGCAGACGCAGACAGCAAACCTTCTAGAAGTTATCTGAAAACCTTGGAAGGTGTCACCTCTGGAAGTGAGTCTGCCCTGCAGGACTCCAGTGTAACTTCTGTTGATGTGTTCATTTGAGACTGCTCAATCTCACTGGCCCAGAGATTCATGTTGTTCTCAAGACTTTCTAAGGTGTAAGCTATACCCACAACCACCCTCCTGGGAACCATATCCTCCTTTGAGGATCCTATCCAAGGACATTCTGTTCTCCACCTAGTGACAGTTTTCCTGTAGACCAGATTGGCGGGGGGAGGGAGGAAGGCTCTAGCCAAGTTTCTCAACTATTCTTGTCATCTTGGCCTTTTCATAAATAGAATTCTTTGAATTCATTTGTAAGTTTACAAGTAAGGTCATGATGTCTCATCGATCTACCTTCCAGCCTTCAATCCTAACCCAATGACTTAAAAGTCCACATTAACTTGAGAACCAGCCACAATGATACAAATCTGCACCCCAAACATTTAAGAGAATGGCAGGATTGTTTGAGCCCACCCTAAGCAACACAGTAGGAACCCATAAACAAAACAAAACAAAACCAACCAACCAACCAACCACTTCCCCCCAACAGGCCTGGTAAGATGGGCCAGCAGTTAAGAGCTCTTCTTGAGGACCTAGGTGCAAGTCCCAACACCTACATGGTAGTTCATAACTATCTTTACCTCTAGACCCAGGGGATCGAATGCCACCTTCTGGCTTCTGTGGGCACTATACACATTTGGTACACAGACATATATGTAGGCAAAATAACTATATGCATAAAAATAAAGGAAAAATAATTTTTAATTCAATCATTCTTTCACAGCAATGTATTTTAGGTAGACAAAAAGTCATCTCAAATCTAACTGGCTGGATAGGTTTAACTTCATCTGCTTACTCTGTACTTCCTCTCCCCACTAACACTTCCCTAGAATAGGGGCCTAGCAGCATACTTATTAATGCACACAAGCAGAAAACCATGGGGACCATTTCCTAGTTCAGTGCCTAAAGCTGGGGCTGGGCACCTCTGTCCAGGAGAGCTGCTTCTGCTCTCTTGACTCTTCTCTGTCTAAGGGGGGCCCAGCAGCCCTGCATGTTCTGCTTCTCCCTTGTGCCAGTCGGGGTGCCAGGGCTATGAGAGAACATCTCAATGTGAGGGCTCTGAACTCGAGAGTCAGACCTGCACCTGGAGACTGAAAGCTGGCAGGGGTAGTCTTCCAAACTATAGCATGGAGCTGAGGAGGAGCTGCCTGGCCATTAAACAGTCCCCTGCCTTCTGCAGTACCTAAAGAAATCCTGGTACAAAATCCATTTATAAAGGGTATACTAGGTATAAAATGCTGTTTTAGGTAAACTGGTTTTTAGAAAAGGTGCTGGAGCTTTCAGACAACACACAAGACAGGGAACACTCCCTTCTGTAGGGAGGTTAAGGAGGACAAGGAAACCTGTAGACTCCGGAAGCTTAGAGAGCTGCAACTCCCCTCCCCAAGCTAGACATGCAGTACAGTTGCCAGGAGGAGACTCTTCAGGAAAGCTGCTCCAAAGTGATTAGGGTCTAAGTCGTCATGTGTGCAATATGGGCTCCTGTAACTAGTCCCAATAAACTAGTTCACCAAACCAGACTTGAATTGTCTCTCTCGTCTGCTGAGATCCTATCTAGAATGAATGACATTGTTCACGGCTCCCATGACAGTAAGAAATAAATAACACAAGGATAAATATCAACACACAGAGAGGTCCACAGTCTAGCTTCTCTAAAAAATCAGCTTTGTGTGGCTCTGGGGAAGCCATGCCAGACAAGGAGAGGTGAACACAGCCTGCAGTCAGCCTGTAGTGTTCAGCTCTAGATGGACCGAGGAGAGGGGAGGCAGGAGTCAGGAGTAACATCTGCACCATCAACCACTGCTGCTGCAACACAGCAGTGCTGCAGTGGCCAGAGAGCTGCGAATCAAAACAAAACAGCACTTTTACAAACCAAAGTCCTGTTAGCATTAAAAAAAGAACAAACAACTGTAAAATACAGGTTACCATTGGTCAACATTTTAATCCATTTTAAACCAAAGAAACATTACCATATGCACAGCCTGTCACTTCCTACCCTAAAGTGCAGCAGGTTAACAATTCCTAAGCAAGAACTACTTGGAAACAACTTCCTCTGTGTGGAATTCACATTATTCAGAATTATTCAATACTTTCCCATGCGCTGACCACACACTGAAGTTTGGCTTTATCCCTCTAGCCTCTCAAGAATTACAAAAAGGCCAGTCACTGGGTAACAGAAAGTGACAAATTTCACACTTGACTGTTGGAAAGTCTTCCTCAAATATAAAAAGCCACATCCTGCCAGGCCAGGCTCACAGGCCAACTCACTCACTTGTAGTGCCTACCACATACATATTCAAACTGCACGTATATCCATCAATTCCAGTGCTTACAGAGTACTAAAGACACAGGACAGGCTGATGCAGTCTCTTCATACAGCACTGCTCCTAAGAGTAGAGCGTGAACAGCAGAAACACCAGGTCAGGACTGACTGAGGACAGAAGTACACAGGGGCTTCCAGGCCACTTGACACATTTTCTGCCCCACTTCCTCTTCGTGTTCATAGTTCAGTTTCACTTATGGTTCTAAAAGCCAGAGTCTCCTGTCAGAGCCTGAATCTTCACAACATTTCCTCTGCATGCACAGTCTGATAAATGTCACTGTCCTACTTGGCAATTATGGAATGGAAAGTGGCATTAATGCAAACCTCAGCTTCTGCTCACTCACTCACCATGGATGGATGACTTCTAATTTGTTTATTAATAAAGGTAACTTTTAAGCCATAATTGAAATAAAACATATCAAATTTTCACAGCTCCTAAATTTTACTTAGTGGTATGTCCATGCATGTATAGGGCTGAGTTTCCTACTTGCACATTTCAAATATTTTAGCATTTATAAATACCAGCGGCCTATACCTCTGTAGCACTACATACAACATAAATTAAACCCACCAGAAATTCTATTATTGGCTCTATTTTTTAAAGGACTACAATGCAATTATGTACAGTATACAAAGTTTGTCAAACTGAATATACATGGTCTTAGGCCATTACTACTATTTCATTCCAATTTGGATTTAAATATAATCAACTTACAGATCTGAAATAAAAGCACTGCTTAACGGTTTCAGATGCATTTTGGTATTGAATGTTTCAAGGCATCTTTAGAAATAACAACTTAAGACTGTAATGAAGTAATCTGTGTCTACAGCTGCTTACAGGCAACTGGATGAAACGTGACCTTAAATGTTAGCTGCTATTGACAAGTCTATGAATTAAAAGTCCTAACCACTTCTAGTTTAAAACAAGCAAAACTAATAGCACAGAGTACTTTAATATAACCTTAATGGTCTAACAAACCTCCCAAATGGAAGGAAATACAAAATAAAGTTCAGATACCCAGTTTAACTTGTTTAGTATCACAGATCTGTCAGGTCGGTTCACCAGTGATGAGCTAACCCACCTACTGTACACTAAGTGGGTAAGCTTTCGGTAGCTAATGCTAAGGTTTCAGAGATCTCTGCAGCAGCTAGAGACACACACTAACACAAACTACAGCTGTACTGACCCTCAGTATGCTCTCTAACACTGATATTCCAGGGTCCCCTTGCTAGGATGAGCCTGAATAAAAAATTTCCTTGGAGATATACAGCTAAACCAAATTAAGAATATTAACCTCCTAGACATGGGCTCATATAGGAAGCACTTTGTTTACTAAACTGAAAAGTTAACTTTTAAAAATATCTGCAGTCTTTTTGAAATGCAAGGCACCAGCAGGAGCATACATTCCAGCAAGAGTGACTAACTGGGGACCATGGAGTCGACAAGTCCTTTTTCTTCTGTTGATCAGAATACTTCCTTTTCCTGTCTATGCAACATCTTCCAGATAATCGGCAACATCGCTGAGCTGGGAAACAGTCAGGTCTTGTGTGAGGTCATCGAGCTTTGTTGTACAAAAGAAAGAGAAGAATCAGTATACAACAAAGTCTGAATCCATCTGTAAAACTATATTGTTACAATTTATTTATCGTCTTGACCTGCTTAGCGGGGGCCAGCTCTGGACTAGAGATGGCTAACAGGAGAACCGGGGCACCAGGTGAGAACAAAGTTCCTCTCCAGACTCGAGAGACACTCACTCTTAGATCTGTTCATTTGGCCCTTTACAACTTCTCATTTTGTTACTTTTTGGATACAAGGAAATATTAGAAATAAAACTATCCTAAACAAGTCACCCTTGCTCCCTTCTTCTAGGTAAACAATAGTCTTAGTGTACAACTATCTGTACAAAGACAATTATTAGAACCTTAGTTACTATATTGGGAGGGGCTTTTTAAAAAGTTAGTTTTGTTCCCTTTATTTGATTTTTGTTTTTCAGGACAGGGTTTCTCTGTGTAACAGCCCTGGCTGTCCTGTAACTCACTCTGTAGACCAGGCTGGTCTAGAACTCAGAGTTTCAGTGGCCTCTGCTTCCCGGGTGATGGGAATTACACCCCCCACCCCTGTCGATCAGCCCAAGTCATTGCATTAAAAAAAAAAAAAAAGCCCACACCTTGAGAAATAGGTAAGACTGATAATTTAAATTTGTATTTTGTTATTAGACAATAAACTCTTAAGGTACTGCATTTTATTTTCAAAACAATTGAATGCTGTATTACTGCTATTTTTAGACTAGAGACAAGAGGAACAATTATGGATTAAAAAGTGATTTTTCATCATCTGCAGTAGGTATCAGTTAGCTGAGAGGTTTTTAGTTTTGATTAAATGCAAATGGGAGTGGTTTGTTTCTATAACGATTTTGTGCCTATGCTCAATCTGTTAATAGGTTTTAATACTTTAAAGTGGACTCCTTCATATTTTATGTATTTTGATCAAGCTGGGGCAAAAACAATGTCAAGTTGACTTCTTCCTCCCCATTTGGATGTTTATTCTTCCTCTTGCCTGATTTCTTTGGCTAGGATCTCCTGCACTGTGTTAAATCAAAGCACTCAAAGTGCTGAACACTGAGAATTTGAAATTTGGTAGTTGTTCTTCAGAATTCTCATTTCTCTCTCTTTCCCCATCTTAGTTAGTGTTGCCCACTGCTAGGGATCATAGTCTCATGCTTGCTACACACAAATGCTCACTGATGAACCCTCTTACCTGTTTTGAAACCTATGATATTACCAAGAAGCTGAGTTAGAAGCTGACTTTCCACATGAATTCCATCACAAGCTAAACAAACAATCCACAGCAGTCTTTAATAAGTGCTCCCATTGTTTGCCTCTTATGGACGACAAATGTCAACAGGTAAGGGCAGGCAAATATTTGCTTATACACTGGGATGGTAATTAGAGATGGTTTCTCACCTGCTGTCATTGAAGTATTAATACTTTTGCCTTAAAAGAAACAGAGAAGCTAGGCATAGTGAGTGGCACACACCTTTAAACCCAGCACTCAGGAGGCACTGGCAGGTGATCTCTGAGTTTGAGGCTAGCCTGGACTACATAGTGAGCTCCAGGACAGCCAGAGACCGTGTCTCAAAATAAAAATAAAAATAAAACAAAGCAAACACATACCAACAAAACACCCACAAAAAGAAACTGAGATGAAAGACCTATGCTGACCTAAGACACCTAGCATCTGAAAGGCAGAGGATGACACTTGGTTCAAGTTTGAGGCCTTCCTGGGCTATGTACTGAGTTCAAGGCCAGCCTGGGACTTAAATGAGAACCCTGTCTCAAAAAATCCAAACCAGAAAACAAAGAAACTTAATACATTAAAAAAAAGATACAACCCAAATTTTGCTCACTCATTTTAAAATACAACCTGTCTTGAGAGCTGTTTGCTCATCTGAGCTCAGCCCACACCTACCTCATTTGGAAGGAACAGCCATCTTCCAGCCTTGCTCATGGAATGAGAGGCAAACTCTGGCTGTGAACAACAGAGATGCCAGGGCTCACTTCTGCTCTACTTTGTGGAAAGCTCCAGTGTGGACCTAAATGGATTCCTGGCTTTAAACCTCAAACCAAAGCCTTCTGCTGTGCTGCCTCCTGCAATTCTGTCTCAACCTTGCCTTGGCTAGCCTATGATGACCAAATGTACCATACACACAATCTCACTTTCAGCTCAAGAGAGACAATTTGTATTCTAGTCCTGATCCTTATGGCCACCCAGGCCTGTCAGAGTACAAAGACCGAATAAATGACAGCTCTAATACCCATAGAGGTTTTCTTCAGATTTTTAGAACAGGTAACTGTCATGAACATTTTGAGATTTTCAACCACTTTTTTTTTTAGTCACATAAATTTACTAGCCTCGTAGCAAATCAACAAATGAATAAACACACACACAGAATGTGCTAGTTCCTTACTTTATCACTGGTGTTGACGTCATCTACTCCCACGGAAAGGTCTTCTTCAATTTCTTCACCAATACTTAACTCACTTTTTTCTGAGCGATGGCTAGCACTAGTTATAAGGGGGGAAATGAAAAAGAACTCTGAAGAATATTGCTGCTTGAATTTTGAGCAATTTTAATCCTATAAGTAATGTATAACATTGAACACCAATTTCATATATATCATCTAGAAAAACTTACAAGGTGATAGTGGTGATCACAACCTGAGATTCTTAAATGTCACTCACCACATGCTATTCTTAGCTCCAAAACAGAGTACAATAAATTATAATAAACAGACAGAAATTCTATCAGAATAAGACTGTCAAAATTCTCAGGCATGTAATTTAAATTTTCTAATCATATTTATAACAAATATTACTTTCATACAAATTATCTCCAATAAAATGTTAAGTAATATTCCATTGATGGCAGCATTTTTTTTAAAGTCAAACACAGACAAGGCCCAACACAAAGACAAAGGACACAAAAAAATCGGGACAAGCTACTGACTTGGTTTCAAATGACAGGTCAACTCCCAATATCATTTCTTTATTATTTTTTCCAACTCTCCCAATACAACATACATATTTGTCTATATTCTCATGTAAGAAGTCATCCGTTCAAAAACATACTTTTGGATTAACTATCTGCCTGTTTTTTTGATCAACATGAATAAGAAAATCAAGTACAAAGTAAACCCTAATGTAATTTTGCCATACCTGTATTCAGAAAATATTCATTTACATATTCACCTTAAGGTTTTTCTTACCTATTAAAATCATCAACATAGTCTTCATCTTCTCCAGTTCCTGGTAATCAGTTTAAGAAAAAAAAATTATTATATACTTACAGAAAAATACTTGTTTTAAATAAGTGTGTTTCCCACCAAAATAATACATTACTGAATGATATTTTATAAAAACTTAAGTATCAAAATAGTATTTAACACTTTTAGATTTGCTTTTATCTGCATGAATATTTTGCCTGCATGTATAGAATATTTATGCACCACATGTATGCCTGGTGCTCAAGAAGAAGAGAGTCTTGAAATCTTTGGAACCAGAGTTACACATGGTGGTGAGCTACTATGCCATCTCTTCAGCAGTATTTTTACCACATAAAATGAAGGCAGATCATAAAAGCTGTTCAAGTGATTATACCGCATGCTGAAAAGTGAATACCTTGTTTGTGTTCTAGGCTCAGGAAGGTGGCCACATTATAAAGCAGCTCACCATGATGCCTGTGACCCAGTGAAGCACAGCTGAAGGAGCAGCTCAATGGCAGAAAGCTTGCTTAGCATATTCATGAACCTGGGCTCTACCCTCATCACTACAGAACAGAGAAAATGACACATAACAGCAAGCCACCATCAACTTCTCTAGTCACCCTGTATCCAACTACCATGACTTTCAACTCAACTGTCTGCTCAAAAATTTTAAAACAATCAGAAAGTGTGAAGAGGCAATAGAGTGTGTGCGCACTCCCATCACCCAGAAGGGCCTTGGTGCCCTTTCATGGGCGTGTCCAAGCACAATCAAGACTGAACCACAAGTTCTGAATTTAGAGTTTAGTACACAGGAGGCTCCAAATGCAAAGTGGCCACATTAGGAGGAGCTAACACTAACACAGAACTGCCCCAAGCTTCCTCACATACACAGGGCTCTGAGGGAAGGGAACACCTTCAAGAGCTAACCTATACTCTCAATGGCAACTAACCGCAAATTAGCTGTTATTCCATCCCATGACTTTTAGAGCAGCTGAGGAAAGAAGGGAAGTGAATGGCTGCTGGGAAATGCACAGGAACTATCTAAGGGACAATCAGGAGGCTGTGTGGGGCAGGAAAAACTAAGGCTTGAGAGCGAACTCATAAAGCTGCTGCCAAGAACTGTCCTGTGTACATGGGACCAGGTTTGAGGGGATTTAAGATCTAGAGGGGGCAGGGAACTCTCTCTAGTATCTGATTATACAGTTATCAAAGTCTGGAGTGACTGTTAGGTCTTCCACACGTACAGCAGTCAACCCTAAGAGAGGCATTAGGCTGCAGAACAAACCAAAGGTACCGCAGTAGGTGGAAACTCTGAGGCAGCAGAAATACAAGTTCCAGGAAATTGTGTGAAAGCCCTGACACAATGAAGGTGTCTGAGACACCAGAGGACAACCACTGGGGAGCAGGAGAGGCTGGCAGAAGAGAACACCGATCTCATGTCTTTCCTCACAGATACGGAGTACCAAGAAGAACCGTGTGGTAAAGGTAAGAGAAAGCCATGTGTGTGGCAAAGCTGGAGATGGGTGTGATCTCCAGCGGCAAGTTGAGAGACATGCAAGCAGAAGAGCAGACTCTTAGTGGAACCCCTGAAGAAAAGTAATAGGCAGGGACAGGTTCTGGGTTGCTCCTCTCTGGAAGGAGGCCATCTCTATGTCTAGCCACAAAGGTTAAGGGGCTACAAAAGTTTAAGAAAAAGCAGGCAGAGTCTGGTCCTTGTCGAAAGAGAAAAGGAAGACAATGTTCTTCTAACAAACCACAGCTTTGGCTGGTTTGCAAGTGTCACTATAAAAACAATCACTGTGTCCCCAAGAATAAAGACCAACACAGACAAAAGAGGAAACCAAGTCAAGACAGCAGGACAGCAGGGTTGCAGTAGGATCTGCAATGAGTCACTGAGTTCTCTGCCTTCTGACTTTGTCATTAATCACACTCAGGATACTTTCTGACTAGTGTGCTTCTACACAAGGGACTCTGCCTTCCTGGTTATCACATGAAAGTTCTGAGTTGAAAAGAGAATATTTAACAGATCATATATTAAACTAGAAGCTGGCAAAAACTGCCCCAGGCAATGATTCTGCTTTTTTCCAGGGGCAGGGGGCTCCTTCCTCCTTACCCATGCCACTCATCTGTTTGATTTATATGGCACCTGCTTCAGCTCAAGACTTTATCCCAGTCACCTGGCCCAGCACTTGCTTTCTTCACATTCATTCTTGCTTCTGACCAATATTAGCCAAAGAAAGAGTGGTTTTTATATTTTTAAGTAAATATTAAGAGAAAAAAAAAAAACCCCAAGTAACAACAAACACCACAAAGTATGTTCTGAAAGCTACATGTGGCCTGCAAAGTCTGAACTTACTACTCTTGCTTTAAACAGGCAAAATGCCTATTTATAAACTTTTCTATCTTTACTACAAATCATATAATTTATGTAGTGTACAGCATGTCTTAATATGTACAGTATAAAATAATTTGCAGTCAAGTTTGTTAATCCACCAAGTCATGCATTTTTGTTTTAAATTCTGAGGTATGAACACTTAAGATCTACTGTCTTAGAATATTTCCTAACCGTAATCACCATGCTAAATTTTTAATCTCTAAAACAGGTTATCTACCCAACACAGTCTTACTATGTAGGCTGGCTGGCCTTAGACTCAGAGATCTACCTGTCTCTGCTTCCCTAATGGTAAGATCAAAAGTGTATGCCACATGACCAGCTTATTTGCCTATTTTTAGTTTTGCCATTTTAACAAAAATAAACTGTGTTCTAAAGCTTTATTTTTAACCTGTCTATAAAATCCCAAATTTATTTCTCATTGGAATGATATTTAAATAATGTCCAAGGATGACACAGTGGCTGCAGACCCTGAGTGATGATACATCCAGATTCTAGCAGTTTATGGGTTTAATCTGTAAAACAGAACAAAGCCTGTTTTTCAAGATAAGAACAAAACTGTTTCTTCACAGGACGAGGGGGACCCAGCACTGACATTATCTTACACAAGTCCAGTACCACATCTACATTTCTCACAATATCTGCTTTTGTCGTGTACATTTACAACAAAAGCAAAGCTCAAATGACTGTGCTCTAGTGCCCCTAAACAAGACTATCTGGTGAAGTCCTATGCCTACCCTATACAACTAACCATGTTTCAACTCGAGGTGTGCCCAAATGCCAGCAGAGGGTGACGTGAAGCAGGGACCTGCCCTGTGACTCTCTCCAACACCTTTAGTCAGAAATGTCTTCACCAAAGAGGAATTCTCTGCAGTTCCACCTTACCAGCAGCGTAGGGAACCCACAGTTTGATCAGAGAACACGAGCAATGAAAAGGGGGAGGAGCCCAAAGGCTTGGCACCATGTGAACCACCATGAAGTGGAGCCCAATGTCAGAATGAAGAGGACAGAGCAGAGCCTGAGGTGTCATGGTCAAGGAAGGGGGCAAAAATCCTGACCATACCTAATGAGGAAGAAGCAGGGAAGGAAGGGGAGTAGGCACACCTTGCTGGCCAGCCAGAAACTAGGAGGCACAGAGGGCTGGACCAGCAGCATCTCAGCAGTTACCAGGATTCCAGGCTCTAGATGGAACAAGAATCCTGGCAGCTCAGGATGGGGAAAGAAAGTGACACAAAAAAGAAAGTAGCATTTGAGGCACTTCTGAGCCAGGCACTGTACTTCTATGCATGCAGATACGTTCAAATCCTATTTCGTCTGCAAAGTGAGGTACATGTATGTTATTGCACCCATTTAACAGAGAAGAAAAGCACAGTTTTCCCTGAGTCATGGCCATAGCTGGGATCTTCATGTAAACCTATCCATTTTTCACCTGGGATCTGTGCACTATATCCAAGGTATCTGATTAGAAATGGGAGGATAGTCTCTGACTGTCCCATGACATGCCCAAGTTCACAAAGTACACAGGGTACAGGGTACTTTTTCCCCAGCCTGCCCAAGAAGCAGTGCTCTCAGAACAGGGCAACTTTGCATCGCATCACATCTACAGAGGACAAGAGATGGCCGAGAGCTTCAGCTGCACCACTTCCTTCAGGTCATTGGGAGAGGAAAGGTCTCTAGACCTCCTGTTACACCTGTCTGCAGTGTGCCCAGAGCTCACATGTCCACACCAACTCTTTTACTCCTGGAATCTGTTTAATTACATCTGCTCCAAATAACACAATAGCCCACAGTTGTTCTCTCACAGAACCAGACTGACTCCCTGTGGTCTGGGTGCTGTCACACAGCTCTGACTTGATCACCAGGTCTGTCACAGCCTCTTCTGGAGGTCTTCCACAAAAGCCAGGGCATTCCCTTACTACAGTCTAAACACAAAAGACAAAGGACAGTCTGGCTTGTGCAACAGCCATCCCCTAGCACTGGATGCATGGGGATGAACTCTGGACACATGCCAACTCCCCAACACCTGCTGAATGACAGCAGGAAGCCTCTCCATGTAGACTTTAATCTGGAAGATGATTCAACAATCACAGTAAAACTGAAATCTAGTTACCTAGTCCAAGCGAACCAATTTTTTCACTGACCAATTTCAGATCCTTCAGGACTGTGCTTCCTCTTTTACCTGCAGATGAGAAAAAGTACTTGCATGAAGGGAATTCAGAGCAACATTCTCTAAGCCTTGTCAAGCTTTCTTTCAGGTGGGGTAACTATACCCCTAAGAATAATAAAAAACAAAAAAACCAAAAAAACAAAAAAACCAAAAAACCCCCCAAAAACCTAGAGTAAAATTATAAATTGTAACTAAGAGGCTAGAATCACATACTACCATTCCCTGGGCATTTTTCATAGGCAAAAAGCAAAGGATTCATGTGTTACAGAGAGAAACCAGATTATATTATTCTTTATTAGAACACAATAGCCAAAATAAAAAAGTACACACAACCCAGTACTGTGAACTCCAAGTGGATCTGCCTAAAGTTCTGACAGGTTAAATACTAGCTGACTGTGACAGGGTGATGTCCACATACGTTCTTTGAAGCCTTGGCAAGTTGTCCCAGGGGTGAGGATGCGATGACATGGGATGTATGGCATAGTGAAGAAAGCTGGCTATCCTCTACCTTGCTAGCAACCTCTCCTCTTTGTGACATATGAAAAGGCACCTCAGACACAAGCCCCCCATGGCAGAATAATTGTGATGATTACTCTATCACAGAACTTTTTTTAAAAAATTAAGTTATTCCAAGGGTCTATGAGATATACATGAGATATACCCATGTTGTCCTGAAATGGGACAGCACCTAACACTCATCCTAGGTTGACATCAATACAATCAAAATTCCACTGGAGGTGCCTAGCCTACTAGCCATCCCAGTCCAGCAGTATGCTAAAGGGCATTAGTTACCTTCCCTACAGGTAGCTGAACAGCATGTTGATAAAACACAAAACGACATGCATGCGGCAGCCAGAGAAAAATCACGACTAAATTTTAAAGTATTGTGGTGTGGAATGTCTTTCTGTATGCTGTGAATTACCATTGAATAATAAAGGAACTGTTTTGGCCAATGTGAAGCAGTTTTGTAGCCAGAAGTTTCTAGCTCATCTGGGTTGCTGCCTGAAGAAAGCTCTCAGACACCCATGCCCCGTAACTGTGCATAAAATATTACTCAGATGCTTATATTAATTACAAACTGTTTGGCAGATGGCTTAGGCATATTGCTAGCTAGCTCTTGCATCTTAACTCAATCTATTTCTACTAATCTAAGTCTTGCCACATGACTAGTGGCTTTACCTGTGTCCCATTACATCTTGCTCTCTAGGGCAGCAGCTCACAGCTTCTCCATCTGACTCCGCCCTCCTTCTCCTTGATCTATGCTGGATTTCCCACCTGTCTTTAAATTGGCTCCCCATAGACCACAACACTTTTTTCCCCCAATGGAAATTCACAGCATACGGAAAGACAACCCACATCACTTCCTCTTTTCTGTCTAATCAATAAGGTTTTAATTTTAACATAGCAAAATTACATATAACAAAACAGCTAGTAAGCAAAAATTATAGTTATAATATCTAGTCTATTTTTATTTAGCAAAATTTTTAAAAAACATTCTATTATTTACCTTATCCTTGTGAGTCCAAAGTTTCACATCTAATTTACTTTTTATTATGACTACAAAAACTATAATTATAACTCTCTAATCTTCAACCCCATCAAAGACCACAGAAGGATATAATATTACCTGAGTAAGGAAAGACATTATAAGCAACTTTCAAATTCTAGAAATGACAGAGACATCGGGCTACCTGGACAGTCACCCAAAGTTCCTTTGAAATGTTGGAGCATCTATCTTCAGCCTACAGGCCTAGAGTCTCTGGCAGACTTTTCAGTGAAGCAGGAAATTTGAAGACCTGCTTTGCCCATTCTGACATAGTTCCTCAGTCACTTCTTGTGGCCTGCAGAATGACTGACAGTTTTCTTCAAAGCAGGAACCTGAAGGACCATCTCAGCTTGTTCTGGCAAAGTTCAGATGGATCCTGCATGTCCAATTTATACAGCATACTGTCAAGCAGTCAAGGCAAGAACAGTCTCTTGCCCAGAGGCCAACCTTTGCCACAAAAAAGGAGTTTCTTCAATGCCCATCATCCTCTTGAAGTAGATTGATGATGCCAGGATCAGACATGTCCCACCGTCAAGAAAAATCTAAGTTCTTAAAATATTTTAAATGCCATATTCTATAGGTCTTTGAAGTGTTTGAAGATTACCTATCTAATTGAAATATATCTAAAAAACCTAACATGACTATAAGTTTGATTATGATAGATGACTATAATCTGTATTTTTAAATTATATATTACAATTTTAAAAAAATTATCTTAAAAGTAGAAATATACATATAGTGTAACAAAATTAACCTTAAATTTGTACTAATAAACCAAAATCCACACCAATGTAAAGTATTTTGAGATTAACAGTTGTTTTTTGGATCAGAGTAGATTCAATATTCTTTTTATCATTTTTATTACAGTATTGTGTATCACTTTTAAAAATTGTGTACATATACCTATTGATAGTCTCAACCAGTTAAGGTCAGCTTCCTAAAAAAATTTTGATAGCATAGCAAAGAAATACAAAATGGTGAAGAATAGTGACTAGACTACATTAAAAAATAAAAAGAATAGCACAATATTGTCCATCTTTTTAAAATTAGGATTTTAAAAATTCCAACCCAAAGTAATCTTATGTGACTGGCTAGATTTTTGGTTTTTTTGTCAACTTAACACAAGCTAGTCATCTAGGAAGACTAAACAATCAACTGAGGAGCTGCCTCTGCCCAGCTCACTGTGAGCAGTGCCACCACTGGGCAGGTGGGCCTGGGTTACATCAAAAGCAAGCTGAGTAAGCCTTGGGGAGTAAGCCAACAAGCAGTATGATCCACAGCCTCTGTTTCAGTTCCTGCCCTGATTTCCCTTCATGAAGAACTACAATTGTGAAATGAAATAATTCCTTACTTCCTCAACTAACTTTTAGTCACAGTACTTTACCACAGCAATGGATACCACGCTTAACTTACTGTCAGCATCTGTTAATGAAGGAGCACCGGCTAGGGAGCTGAGTCCACTCCTTACGGGAGGTCTGTCAGAAACTGAGGCCAGACTTCCCACCTGCTTCCTAGGTTCACTTCTCCTAACAGAAAGCAATTGACAGTGAAATGATAATTTCAGATCTTATCACTACGGTCTTTTATTCTGTAAATACAAAAAAGCAATTTCAAGATTTTTAAAATTATTTTATTTTATTATTTATTTTGTTTCTTTGAGAGTACCAGATTTCATTATAGATGGTTGTGAGCCACCATGTGGTTGCTGGGAATTGAACTCAGGACCTCTAGAAGGGCAGCCAGTGCTCTTAACTCTGAGCCATCTCTCCAGCCCCTAATGAAGTTTTATATGCATATAATAGTTGGAAATAGAAAAGATTTTATAGATTGAAAATCCTAAGACATTCTACAGGGCGCTGCAGACTGCAGATCAGTCTGCGGTTACAAATGCACGAGTGCGCTTGTCAATGAAGCAAGCAGCAGCTCCCCTAAATTTACAACCATCTGCTATCTTTCAAGCCAAGTTGACCTTCAACACCTGGACTACCTAGGGTTTTCTTCAGAAGCTCCCTCCCTCTCTCTCTAGTAATAAATATCACCTTACAAATGCACATACTGTTCAGGAAGCTGCAGAGCCCCACAAGGGGCTGCCCAGTCACAACTTCACAAACTCCATCAGCTCACTTCTAACTTCCCATCAGGCCCTCCACTGGCTATCCTCTCCATACATTGTACTGATAACTCCTCCCTCTAGTCCACCACAGGGCAGCACTCCAGGAATGCTCTATTCCCTTATACTAATGTGCACGCACACTTGCATGCACACACACACACAAACTGAAACCCTGAAGCAGCTCCTATTTCACATGGTGGGTACCTGATATAGGTTCATTTGGGAAAGATAACTTATACCAGGTGCCTTCAGTAATCCTGGCATTATTTTATAACATATTAGGCTTTACTGGCACAAAATCAGATTTATAATTCAATAATTATAGTTATTTGCAGATCATTCATTAGTTTTAAAGTATAAAATGAAAGCATTTAGAAATTTTGTTTTTAAATCATAAGTCAGATGATTTAAAGAAATTTACTCACCAACCGTAAGTCTTTTCTGGCTTAGGGATAGGATCATCAAAGAAAGAATCTCCTTCTGCATCATCTTCATCTGGACAAAGAGCACTTTTGTCTTTGGCATCTAAAGTGCTGCTGCTCAAGAAGGATGCAATTCTCGTTTCATGGGCCAGCGAGTGCAGGCTGCTCTTGCTCTTTGGCTCTGACAAGGAGACACTTGTCTCGCTCTGACTGGTCTCACTGCTGGTCTTCTAAGAAAAGAGGGAGGGAGAGGTCTCCGTGGTGATAAAACTTCTAAGATATTTTAAACAGTAGTTAACATAGGTGTGTGCGCCTGGGTGTGTCTGAGTCTGTGCAAAGGCCTGTGTCTGGCCTTTGGTTCTATGCTTTCTCACTTTATCCCCAGGCTTCCTGACATGGGCAACCTTCAAATGGTGAAACATTAAGATGTTTACACTCTTCTTTCCTTCCTTTTTTTTTTTTTTAAAAAATATTTATTTATTTTATTTTATGTGAATTGGTATTTTGCCTCCATGTATAATGTGTAAGGGTGACAGATCTTGGAATTGCAGTTGTTAGTTGCCATGTGGATGCTGGGAATTGAACAGTCAGTGCTCTTACCCACTGAGCCATCTCTCCAGCCCCTTTCCTTCTTTTCTAAATGAAAATGTCTTTACTACACCTATCCCACTTAGCAACTTTCTCATTTATAAACAGCTTTTCCTTTCCTTCCTTTTTTGCATAAAATATCTTAATACATGTTCAATCTGAAACTAAGAGAGAGCATTAAGGTTAGTAAGACTCTATGTCACAAAAATAAACTAAATTACACTATTCATCAGAAGAGAGTAGTTTTCTATCCAGCACCAATGAAAGCCTCAAGATCAAAGACATGGCCTTTGAATGCTCACATTTCTACAAGCTGCTGGGCATAGCAATTACCTTAATTCAGGCTTGCTGAGCTACTTGCTAACCTGCATCTCATGTGATGTCCACAAGCAGGCGCATAAATCCTTTATGGATTTTAAACCAAGGCTAAAAGTTCCTACTGAAGAAGCATTTCTATTCCCACCCCACTGACACATAGTGAGGTTAGCGTGAACAATCACAGTCCACAGCACAGTTTTAGTCTACATGTGGCCTTTTTGTTTTTTCGAGACAGGGTTTCTCTGTGTAGCTCTGGCTGTCCTGGAACTCAGAGATCCATTTGCCCCTGCCTCCCCAGTGCTGGGATTAAAGATGTGTGTCACTATCGCCTGGCTTTATTTTAATAACAAAAACAGTGTCAGTAGTAATAGCAGTGGCTAAGAATTATGGAGAATACTCAAATGTTTCAAGTGTTATGACTCTCTCAATCTTTAGGCCATGCATTTAGGATATGTTATTTGTATGGATTCTAAAAAAGAACACAAAGGCAATTTACCTAACTTGTTAAGACCCCAGGGTGTTTTAATAGCAAAATGATTATCAGATTAGCTCCCCCTTTTCCTCCCTTTTGAGATAAGGTTTTCTTACACAGGTGACCTTGAAGTTGCTGTCTAGCTGAGGATGACCTTGAACCCCATCTCTTGCCTCCCAATGGATGAGATTACTGGAGCTTGCCTCCATGTCCAGCTGAAGTCAGAGCTTAATACTCAGTTGTATACCATTAGGTTGAGTCACATGAAATTGAAGTGAATGTGGGCCCAAACGAAATTTCCAAAGGGCTGGGCTTACATGCTACAGAGTATAATAATGCAGCAGACCCCTGTGATACTCCAGAAAAAAAAAGCACTCCCCTGAAATAAAAAACCTGAATAATAAGTGCCTGTCCTGGATCATTAACTGTGTGATTTTAGGGAAGGTTTTCAGACATAAATTTTGTCAAGAATTAAATAAGGTTAGTTAACAACAGGCTGGGGCAGAGCTGATTAGCAGCAAGGCAAGAAACCGGGCTGTATAGAAGTAGAGTAGACTAACACATGCAGACAGCATA
Source organism: Sigmodon hispidus (assembly GCA_004025045.1). Classification (NCBI taxonomy): domain Eukaryota; kingdom Metazoa; phylum Chordata; class Mammalia; order Rodentia; family Cricetidae; genus Sigmodon; species Sigmodon hispidus. The sequence continues at coordinate 78,349 of PVIH01000236.1, forward strand.
GCATGTTTTAGGATGAACACTTATGTTTTTAGACCTGAAGCCTGGTTAGTTGCCAGAAGCAAGACATAGACTACATAAGCTTTAGGAACTTGGATGGGGTTATACAGTCTGTGGGCTATTAATAGTAATAAACAAATGATCATGAAGAGATAGTCTGGAAAATAAATTATCCAAGCTATCCTCAAATGATATAGGAAACTCTCAAGGGATACTTTAAACAAATCCCCTTAAAACTTTCTTCAAGTTTTCCTAGTACTGTGAAACACATAAGTATGTTTTATACCTAAATTAGATTCACATTAGTTTCAACTTCTGATTTAAAAATGCTTTAATAACTGAGTTTTTCAAAGGCCCTCAAGTCTTATGATACTTATGATATTTAAGTACATTCACAGAGGCTGAGATGGGACTCTCGCCTTCAGAACTTTGCTGAGAAAGTTTAACAGGGCTGAGGCAGAGAGAGACATCACAGGTCAGTGGCTGTAGGATGTGCTCTCCTCCTGGAGTTCCCATCACCGGCTCCCTTCAGCACGCAGACTGCAGGACACTGAAGAGCCTGGTGATTAATGCTTGCCCATGACATTCTCACTAATGATGCAAGGTCCAGTCTTAGGAAGGTGAGCTTCATGGAGAAGGACATTATGGTTTGATAGAGTATATTTTAAAATAATATGTACTTTATTCTAAACATACAGTTCTATCTATGAAGCGAAAGCCTTTCAAAATAGCTCTTCAACTGAGCTCAAAATCACTCCCCAAACCACACAGGAGTGAGTTGACAGAGACTAACAACAGAGCCTGTGTGAGTAGGGAGGCCGAAATTACCAGTGATGCATCTGTGCAGTAAAGACCATCCTCAGGTCTGCTGGCCTACTGCCTTTCCTTCTGCTCTGCCTTCAGACTGGGGAACAGGCCCCATTTTTCAAGCTCCCATTGTAGACTTTGGTGCAGAAGCTGAGGAAAGTCAGAGTTGTTTATAACACAACACTTGGCCTTCGCCGTTTTGTAAAAATGAAGGGACTTACTGAACAGCACTGCATCAGCCATTCCCTTCGATGGAGCTCAGGATTAACAAACTGTACGGTAAATTATGGTACGTTTTTCAAAATTTTAGTACAGATTAATTTTTTCCAATAAAATATATAATCAAAAATTCAATCATTTAAAAATAAAAAAATGAGCATCAGAGAAAGGTTTCACAATGAAAAATACTGTGTCTAGTAGCCAAAAATGGAATTATTGCTACAATGTCTTTAGGAACGTGGAAAAGGGCTCAGTTAGGTGTGGCTCAAAGGTATTAAAAGGATTTGCCAGCACAAAAAAACTCAATTCTCAGCACTGAGGGGGAAAAAGGATAATATAATTTGTGTTTCTAAAATAAAAATTTAATGTACACTGTTCATAAAAAGACAAAAATATCCCAGTTTTGCAAACATCTTCAAACATTTACCTGCAATCTTTCTTTCTCCAACCCAGGCCTCTATCCTCCGCCTCCTCGTCTACCTGCCAAAGGCAGCTTTTGATTCTTGGCTTACTTATGAAGTTTACTTTCAGCACTTCTAATATTTACTACAGAATATTGAAAGACTTGCATTACTATTAAAATGGGTGCTCTACAGTGAGTTTAGTTTGTGCCCCTTAAGCCTATAGAACTCTAGAACCTCATAGCCAATCTTTAAACCTCTAGTGTTCCTACAGAAACACTCTCCTCAGTGACAGCCAGCCAGCCAGCCATCTAAGTCTCACATACACTCAGCAGAACCATGGCCTTCTGGAGCTATCTCAAGACAGAATAGAATGGCTATCCCTGCATACATGTCTCAACCTCATTTCCTCAGCCCCCTGGTCCCCAGCAGCTCACAGACTCATATGAGGACCAGAGATGACAAGAGCTCAAGTCCAGAAGCTCAAGAGGTAGGGACCACTGGGCTGGGAAAGTGCCTGTTTCCAGCTATCTATCTACCATTCACCCAACATCACCTTGGGATTGAATAAAGAGAAAGATAACATTCAGTATAGAAAATCCTGAGGTGACAGCCACAGACACAAACAAATGTAGCCAGAAAGACAATTACAATGTGATTGTGACCAATGTCCAAAATCAAAATAAAGTTGAATTTACTCAAGAATTATGAAAGGAAATAATGACTTATGGAATGTCATAGTAAGAATTAAAAGCAAAAAAGCCTCAATATACATTATCCTGTAAATTAATGAAGCATAAATTCTCATATAACATTAGTGGCCCAATACTTTATTCTAGAAGGTGCCTCAGTAGAAAAGTGACTCTGTGGCAAACCTGTGGCTTTCAAGTCCCACCCAACACCCAGCACTGACAGAGAGTAAAAACCAACCTTTATCTTGGTTTACTTTTTCAATCACAGGGTAACGACCAATGAGCAGAGCTTCTGCAGCCTGCTGGAATTACCTCCTTACTGAGTCTGAGATGGGTCTCCCTATACAGTCCAGACACTCATACTGGCTCTGAGCTATCAATCCTGTCTTTGCTTTCATGTGCTGGGAAACAGGCACACACCACTACACCAAGCTGCTCTAGTTTTTTACATTTATTATTTTTGAAGAAACATTTCTGTTAGTTCTTCTGAGAATTTGATACAATGAACTTTGAACATAATCCCCCTCCCTCCCTTTCCATCCACTGAGTTTCCTTGTCCCCCACTGCCTGCATCATGTCCAGTTTATATTGTCCAACTAGTCTTGGGAGTAGAGTTTCCTCATCTTAATTTCTTACACAACTGAGATTATTTGGCAAAACAAAATTGTAATACAAAAATACAATCACAGGTGCTACTTTAAAAATGTGAGTAGATGGCTCTAAGGCTCACCCTTTACACCCAGTGAGGTGTCTCAGCAGACAAGCATCCACCAAGGCTAGCATCTCGAGCCCATCCCCAGGACTCACATGATGGAAGAAGAGATCACTTTTAAATTGTTCTTTGATCTCATGTGTACTGTGGTACATGTTCAACTACAAATACACATCATATAGTTAGGTGCAAAAAAATAAATCTAATTCATTAAAGAACTCCTCATTTAATTTTTACCCTGTGCTCTAAATCTATCCACTCTATTGTTTCTTACCAACAAAACCAAATCCTTTTTACTGAAGTTATTGCTTAAAAATCTTACATCAGTTATATTTACACATGCATGCACACAAGCACACACATATTTAACAATTTACTTGTTCGGTTTTTTGAGTCAGGTCCCAGTACTGTAACCCTTGCTGGCCTCGGACTTAAAAGCATCTGCTTTTGTCTCCAGAGTGCTGCAATTACAGAATTGCATGGCCACACTGAGATTATATATGAATCATTCACAACTGCACTCCCAGGACTGACAAGGGCTTTGGGCCTCTGAATGAACAGTTGCCCACAGCCTGTCTCAGAGTTCCAGAGCTCAATGTGAAGCAGTACCGTGGGCTTCCTTGTTTTTGCTCAAGATCCCTGAATCACACACACACAATATATATACTTCATGTCTGTTGATCACGTGGATGAGGCTCCTGCAGTTGCATACAACTTGGGAAATGGCACTCACCTGCCACAGCAATGGCTCCCACTGGCATTCTGCTGGGTGTAACCCCAACCACTACATGCAGCTAGGTATCTTGATTATGCTATTAACCATGTTCTGGAGACTGAAAACTAAATTGCATGCAGAGGGCAAAGCAAAAAGGGAGAGGAGGGGAGAGTGAAGGCCTTAGCTACCTAAGGGCAAAAAAAGACAATGCTGATACTCAGAAAAAAGGTCAGAGAAGAAAAAGAAAAAGGATTCCCAAGTGACCGGACTCACGATGTGAATATAAACAATAACAAAACAGAAGGAGCTAGGCTTACAGTCTCCATTATGAGGTATGGCCCATCAGATTCTCAATTCCCCTCTACTCAGCGAGCACTTGAAGGCTAAAGTCTGGCCCCGCCACAGCCGTGTCACATTACACAGAGTGAAACCATGTCTCTTAGTATGTGCTGGTTTATAAACTAATTTATTCAAAAAGTTTTAAGTTAAAGACCTAAGAACTAGTAAGATTATAAAAACTCAGCCTTGGGGCTGGAGAGATGGCTCAGCGGTTAAGAGCACCGTCTGCTCTTCCAGAGGACCCGGGTTCGATTCCCAGCACCCACATGGCAGCTAACAACTGTCTGTAGTTCCACTTCCAGGCAAACACCAAGGCAAATAAATAAATAAATAAAGTTTTAAAAAAAAAAAAAAAAACTCAGCCTTATGAAACATGCACTTAACTTAAAAAATTTAAATAATTCAATGAATCAACACAAACCACAGGGTAATATCCTTATATAGTCTCAAGGGATCCTACCTCTCCGGTTAGACTTCAAGTTCAGTCACTTTCACTATGCAAATGTTCCAAAAGTACTTACTGGACAGCGGAACACCTTTTCATTGAACAATGCATGAAGAACAGTGAATAGAAAGAGAATTTTGCCTTTGAAATCACTACAACTAAAAGGTCAGTTAACAGAGAAAACTGTCTTTAAAAAAAAAGTATTTTATAACTTTTAAACTTACGAAATTGTCTGTACATCAGACTCCACACAGACTGAGAGACCGCTGAGAACTGAAAATTAAGTCACTGTGCTTCATTCTAAATACACCTTTAACCCAGCTGAGACTGACAAATGGTTTTACACCAGTGTGCCTTTCTGTACTTTTGTACCTTGTTTCTTTTTTTCATTACTGAGGACTGAACCTGGGACTAGTGCATATGCTAGTCAGGGCTCTACCCCTTAACTCTATCCCCAGCCTATTTATTTACTGACTTGTTAGTTTTAGACAGGAATGCACTAAGTGCCCAGGCTGGGCTTGCACTGCAGTCCTCTTTCACCCTCTCGAGTAGCCGAGATGACAGGCCTGTGCCCTAGGTCAGGCTCCCATGGTTGGCTAACACACGAAGTAATGTTAAAAAGAAAGCTTAGCACCCAGGCCAGCAGGAGGCTGGCTCAGCACAGGCTCTTTTCTCTTCTGCTCTCATGCGTGTTACCTTGTCACCAGACTTCCGCCCGCTTGTCTTCTTCTTACCTTGTCCTTTATACCTTGGTATCTGAGCATGAGAATAAAATGACATTTTACCATAAAATAGAAATCTTTAAAAATAAACTAACTCATTACCCAACTACCAAAGATTCCTATAGACAGCATCTGCAAATGGACAATCTAACATACTCCTCCCCAAAGCCTGCTGCTTCTGAAGGCCTTCATAACTTCCTGGCATGTCCCCCCTAGTTTTAACCAGTTTCCAACAGGATCCTGGTCAGCTTCCTTCCATGTATGCAGCCTGCCTCCTATCACACTGCACCTAGTTCAATTCTACACTGGCCTGGAATAAGTCCCAATCAGCTTGCTGAGGGCTTGTCTAGCTTGACTTGACCTGAGTCATGAGCACACAAAACTGGTTCCTAAATGCTGAGCTCAAACCCTTGGCTGTATCTTCCCAGCATCCCTCACACTTTCACTCTGAGGGCTCACAAGGCTCACAATGGGGAGGAGAGGGGAAAGAGTTTTAGGTATATTATGGAGTTGTACTTTAAGGGATAAAACAAGGATATATTTTAAACAGACTCTGGCCCTGACCAGCTAGCAAGGTGTATTTTATAAGGGGCTACTCCAACCCCAGTTCAGGAAATAGAAGACTATACTGAAAAGAAATCAAAGGTGGCAAGCACGTGATGCCCCCGAATCCAAGAGAGACACAGGCCTCTCTCTATACTAGCCTATGAGACTGTTCTTCTGTAAGAATTCACAGCAACATTTCCTAAGACTTAAAACATTCAGGAGTATCATCATAACTCTAGAATCTAGTAACAAATTTTATTGTTTTTTTTCTTAAAGCTATACTTTACATAAATATCAGTGCCACTCCTAAAAATAATTTATGAGGAAGTGGATTTCCAACCAGCTCAATGCCTCAAATATTTCTGGAATATTGTTTTCTTTACCTAACATCAAACATTTTCATGGAAATACATTTCTTACACAAACTCTTTTTTCATCATTTAAAGGAATTTGTAGAATTTACTCATGACCTGTTCTGTCATCAGGGTTATAGCTTTCCATATGCATTAAGGAAAGAAAAAGAGCTTTCAATACTCCTCTAAAGAAGAGCCACACTATCAGAATAACCCTGCTGGCTAGAAATGTAAAATTTCTTTCATTTTTGAAGCTTAAAAAGGAACAAATGATCAAAAAAATAAGCCGTAAGTAACATTATGCCCTGTGCCTAGATACTTAGCAATGAAGTACTTGGCAGTATAATCACATGCTCCAAAGGTCAACTGAATTAAGATACCAGTTTTATCTATAAAATTCACGTCCCACCCTGAACATGAAGTCTTCTGTTTGGATGAACTCCATCCATACCATCTTTCTATTCCAATGGCAGAGGCACAAAGTACAATGCTGAACTTTGATGAACTGCAGAGCTGACACAGTGATCATGCTGAAATCCCAACCCTAAGGTGATGACCGTTACTAAGAGGAGCCTTTGGGGAGTAATTAAATCAAGCGAGTGGAGCATGGAATCAAAGATTGTCTTCATCTCCCCTCCCTCCCACTACATAAGGGTATGTAGAAGGTACCAGGAGCTGGGCCCACATCAGGCACCAGACCGGCCAGTGCCTCTGAGAAATCAACACCTGCTGTCCATAAGCCATGCAGTCTGTGATATTTTATGACTGCAGTTTGGGTGGACTAAGATAAGACCCAAACCTATTACTTTACAGGACCAACTACAACCAATCAGGATGTACTCTAATCAACCATGGGAAACTATCACTTTTTCATTAAATCTTCTATTATTAAACATATTCCAGTGTTCAACTCCATATTTTTCTTCTTCATACAGTAGTCCTAAAATCAAGTCTTATCTTTAATACCACACATGCGTGCACACACACACACACACACAACCATAGAAAGTATTCTTTCCTATAAATCTTGTCAAAAATAGTTCATTAATATTTAAATAACACTATGATTCCAAATTTGGTCATCTCAAGTTTACAAAACTCAACTACAACCTTTTCTATTGTGGGACCTCATGTTCGCTAGTTCAGACTTTATGCGAAGTAAGGAAAGTCTTATTGTTAATGCAATACAAAAATACTCCAAGTGTCAATGTCCTCTGAGATACAAAATTTAAAATATTACCAATGACACAAAAGAAACAACTTTTAAAAACCACCTACTTAGTCAAAAGAAGATTTACAGTAGCAAGGAAGAAGAAAGAGCAGTACCCTAGGTGTCCACCATGGCACCCACGTCTCGGTCCAGAGTGACTCACCTTACTTGGGGTAGAGCTGGTACTTGTTTTTCCCTCAGGTGACTTTGGTGGAGGATGTCCATCAGATCGATCTAAAGCACCCTGAAAATTAGTTTAAACAAACTAAAACATGATTATGGCAATGGTACTTCAATATTATTTTAGCATTTAAGAACACCACGTTGACATTTCTTCACAAATACCTTGACTAGATTTTCCTCTAATCTGAATATAAATATACCACCCAGATTCGAATTACCTGCAAAGTATTTCCTATAGCTACCCTGCACTGGCCACCCAATCCTCACTGTGAGTACTGAGTCCACCTTTTCCATCATGGCTTCCTGAGGGCCCATCTTCCCCCCACTAACATTAATGACTCTGTGATTCTCAAAGGTCCATTTTCCCCTTTCTTTCTTGGATTTGTGTCCGTTTCATTTTATGTCAACCAAAAACTTCCAATTGCTCATGAAAACCAATCCCGGGACAGTGAGATGAGCCTCTGACCCATATGTAGACCAGCCGTTCACACTGAATTAACACTAACAACAACTAGTAGTGAATGATTTCCATGCTATTCTTACTTTCCCATTGCCTCACTTTACAGGCAATGGAGAGGTGAAGTGACATGGTCAAGGCCAACAGCAGCCCGTGAGGAGTAATGACTTGTTCCAGTCAGGCTCCTGAACATAACGTTCCGGGGGACCAACAGCCAAAACAGGTGTATCAGGATATTGCATATTTTAATTTTTATTAAAATATTTATATACCACCTCAGTCTATTTCATTTTTTTTAAGGAGCAGCTTCTTTTATCCAAACCTCAACTTACTATGAATATACTAATCTCCACGACGATAGCCAATAACTAAAATAAAATAGAAAAGGGTAGCATGGGATACTTACTTCCCCACTGGTAGGTCCTTTTTCTTTCTGTTGACAACGTCTAATCACTTCTAATAATAAGGGTCCACCCACAGTACCTTCTGCTTCAATGATACCCAAATCTCGGGCCAAGTTCTCCCGACCTTCAAGACCTTGAAACTAGAAAAAAAGGAAGACTTAGGTGCAGAAAACATAGCAGAAGCAGTCAGGTATGAAAGGAAGCATTATAGGAGCCTCACTGTGTAGTGAATATATTTTGGCGATTTTGTACCAAATATCTATGTGTACAGCCTCTCCTGACAGCTGCAGGTTAACATCTTAGTAGGATCCACTCTACAGTAGCATTCCTTTCTTAGTAGCTTCAAGTTACACAAAGCAACTCAGACGCTTTTAAAAACAGTCTAACAAACACACATATAAAAATAACCTAAATGTAAGCAACTGTGAACTGTGAGATGTATTAACTTTCAGCTTAGCATTCACTCTGCAGAGATTTCACAGGATAGATGGAAAACCATGTTTCTTACTGTGCTAGTTTCAGGATGGAAAACAGCCAAGGTGAAGTCAAGGTTAAAAAACTGAAGAAATTCTGCAACGAGACTAGCCACTAAACGACCTGTAAAGACCAAGAAAAAGACTTGTGACCAAAGCTTGAAGAATACTCAATTTTCCTTGTGACCTGAAGCATTCTATGGGAAGAATAAAGTTTGTAGGTTCTTTAAAATCACATATTTCTTCTCTGAATAATTCATGTAAGCACGAAAATCCCACTTTTCCCAGTTAGAATCATCCATCTGCAAGTGTAAGACAAAGTAAGTTTCAGTATTTTACTTTCTATCCTAAGCCAGGCATGGAGATATACTCCTGTGTAAACTCAGCCTCTGGCAGGAAGATCATTGAGGGTTAGAGGCCAGCATGGGCCACAGAGGGAGGCTATTTTTCTCCCAAATAGTGACAGAATTTTAAAACTCAGAGGCAAATAAAATAAACACAAAAATAACATCTTACCATCTTTTGTATTTAAAAACTTTTTCAAGCTCTCATTGACCAAAGGAGTTTTGTTCTGTTAAAAAAATAAAAAAAATATTGTGTTATATGTTTACCCTAAAACTAAAAAGCATACATTAATGTTCTCTTCTTCCCATAGCTGAAGTTTACTATTAGTAAACTAAGTGTGCAAAGGAAAAGTGGAAGTGCACCCTCCAGAGAGAGACTAGACCAAAACTAGGGTCAACAGCCACATGCATTTGTTTTGGCAAAGACATAAAGAATATATACATTGCCATTCCTAAAGTAATGGCTTTATGAAATCCATCTCACAACTGGTTACTTAGCATAGGACCTGCTCTGTGCTCTCTAGTAACTTTTCAAGTTAATAGAACCAAACCACATAAAGACATTTATTTTCTACTTTTTAAACTTTTTTTTTTTTTTTTTAAAAAAAAACAAAAAAAACCACAGCTGGGGATTGTACTCAAAACCTTGCACGTGACAGGCAAGCACTTGGCTAGACCACCAGCTCTTCAATATTTTATAACTTAACTGTTTTTATTTGTGTGATATTACTTTAACTCTATATTTCAAGTACATGCAATTTGAAATTTATCATCTTAGATATCTACCATTTATGACATATGATTTGTAATTCCAAATTAATTAGTATATTACATGACTTTCTGTTGCCACAGGCAAACTTCTTGCTTTTTTTGGATTACAGATCTGAACAAATGTAGAAAAACAAAACAAGACCTCTTCTTGGAAATGAAGCCTGTGGTGACTATTCAGAGAGAGGCTAATGTAGGTGATACACGATGAGCTTCCTCAAGCAGACTCACATCTTGCTGATGGAAATACAAAAAGGCATGGAGGCTTTGAAAAACAGTTTGGAGGTTTTTTCTTTTTCTTTGTTAGGTTATGTTAACATTACCCTTAATTAGCATGTGAGCTAGTCTTCTACTCTCCAGTATTTTTCAAGATAAATCCCAGATCCCAGCAAAGATCAGACAGGACCCCTCACAGCAGCCCTGTCTGCAAGTGAAAACAGGAACAGCCCAAAGATGGCATCGAAAGATAGAAGGCTAAACAAACTCTGATTCTCAGTGACTAACGAAAGGACCTACGATTGATTCCTGAAACCAGTATTAAATGGAGTAATAACATGCACTACTGCATTAGATGCTGAATAAAAGCTTAGACCCACAAAGGTACCTAAGTACATTCTCCATGTTCCCATGGACTAGTCAAAGGAAATAGAGGGATAAAATCAAGTATATCCTACAAATGGGCAACCCAGGAACAATGAAGGACTTGAGAGACATGACAAGGGGCATGAACAAAGAGTGACCAGTCTGGCTTAAGGCAGGCAGCAGAGCCCCTCCCTCAGACACTGCCCAGAGGATGGGTGAGGGTGGAGCAGGCCTTGGAGAACTGGGAATGTCAGTCTGCTAATGTGCAGATCTGAGTTCAGGGGGGGAGGAGCTATGTACTAAAGCTATAAGGATCAAGTCAATGGTGGTGTTAAGGTCACCATGGGAACCTACACGGTAAGTACTGAGACAGGATGCCAACACTGAAATGTGATGAGCAGGAAAGAGATCTTGCTAAAGAAATTGAGAAGTGTGCAAAGGAAAAACAGAAGAGAAAGAGGTCCCCAAATTCAGAAGATTTGCAAAAAGGAAAGAGGAGTTAATGTCAGATGCTGGCGTGACCAGTAAGAGAGGGATCTAAAGTGTAGTCAACTGTGTGCACCTCCTGACTCTAACCAGAGAAATTCCTTGGGTAGAGCACTAGTATATTTAAATTTTTAGTGGAGTAAGGAATACCTCATGATAAAAAACATAGTTAAAGTAGAAAAAGACGAGTAAAAGAAAACTATTTTAAGAGCAATTAAACCATTTTTGTGCTAAGAAGAGCCCTCAAAGACACAATGGTTAACTAAGGAGAAAAGGATGCATGGGGGACAAAACCAGACAAATTATACTTGGCAAGACAGATGGGGTTTAGATACAGACAGGTCAGCCTCCCCTGAACTTACAGGTTGGGGATAGCAGCAACAGGCCACCCCAACAGAGTGAGGGAACAGATAAGAAAGCTAAAACAAGATGACCAGATGGGCACACCATTCTATAGCTTCAGGGAGTCCCTCGGAAGTGACTTGTCTTTGGCAATGCTTATGCAGAATCAGTAGAAAGAGACAGTTTGCTGGATCAAATGATCATCACTACATAACTAGAAGGCAAAGAAATAGAGGTTTCTGAGGTACGGCAATGGGATCTAACCTAGTCAAGAACCAACAGAAAAGAAGATGCAGAGCCAAAGATCAAGAGGCTGAGGAAGTTTGAGAAAATATTCAGATCCACAGAGGTGAAAGGATGTGTGTGTGTGTGTGTGTGTGTGTGTGTGCAGATTTGTTGACATGGAGTTATAGGACATATCCTCAGGATAGTTGCTGGCTCTTGGGGTAAACAGAAAAGCCAAGTTATCGTTCAAATAACACAGGTTTTACTAAAATTTTTTTTTGAGAATAAGTTCAGAGATACTTTTAAAATAACTGTATGATCAGATTTTTAACCAGCCAGTCAAGAATTTAGGGAAAGGTTGTCCTGTACATTCCTTACCACCAAGACATTCACATAGTGTACTATCTCACTAAAAGTTTAGAGTAACCCTGCAGAGAGCTCACTTTAAAGGTTTCAAGTAACTCCTATGACTGAGATCTAGCTGCACTCTGTCAGAATTGCTGGGGTACTTTAAGGCCGCTCTAACATGCAAAACGATACAGAAAATGAAATACAATCCTTAGCCGTTCAGAACTCTCCCCAGTTAGCCATTAAACTACTTCAAAATGGCTTTTAATCTATTAGAAACTAGGCATGAAGAAGTCTGCTCCTATCAAGGTGTGGGGATCACTCACCTCTATCTTTTCTTGTTCTTCCAGTGCTAAAAACACAGCCGCTCTGAGTTCAGCCTTCCAAAGAAAACACACACACAATTAGTTCAAGTCACTTTCTCAGCCTCAAGCGTCCTTACCATCTAAATGACAGGAACAGGCACGATGGGTGCCCGCCGCAGGTGCAGCGTGGGGAGCGGTCACGCTCCACACCCGGCCCACGAACTCGAGCCCAGGCCCCACGGCTGTGCGAGCCCGCCCCGCCCCGCTCGCTCCGCACCAGCCCTCCCGCGCCCGGTGAAGCCGCGAGGCCCCGGCAAGCCTCCTGGCTTGGTTGAAGCCCAGGCTCCCGCCGCCAGTCACCTTGATGCGGTTCAGGACGCCGCTGTTCTCCAGCGTCTGCACCAGCAGGTCCCGCAGCTCCGTGTCCTCCTCGGGCACCACCGCGGCCGTCGTCGCCGCCATCTTGATTCTCCAAGACAACCACCCAAGCCGCGCCAACGGCCAACGGCGGGAGCGCCAGCCGCACGGCGCGCCAGCGAGCGCGCAGTCGTAACCCCGCCCCTTACGCCGAGAGGAGGCATAGTGGGCGGAGCATCCAGGCATCGTGATGTAGGGGGCGAGGTCTCCGGGTTTCATGACGCGAGGGGCGGGGCCTATTGAAGGAGGGGCAGCCGAGTTTAGGGGCCTCCTAATGGGCGGGGCCACGGGTGCGGGGCGGGGCCGGATTTTGGCGACGCCCTCTGTGGCATAATGAACAGAATTGTATTAGAAGCATCATTAAATTGCACTTAATTTCTCGGTTCCGGCGAGGGAAAAAAAGTGCACTGAGGCTGAACCTCTAACCTAGAGGGCGGTGGTGGGGTAAGGGCTCTGGGTGGGAGGAGCGAGGCAAGCCTCGGGGCGGGGCAGAGACTCCTGGTGGGCGGGAAAACTGAGGGGGCGTGGCTTGACTAGGACGCTTCACATTCCCAGGTGAGCAATCTAAAAGTGAGCAATGTGTGCATGTGTTCTGTTTTTGACTCTTGAGCATATAGAGTCTGTTTTGCTGGGCGGCAGGGTGTGCTGTCTCTGGTACCTTTTGCTCTTGTGACTTCTTTTGAAAGAGCAATCGGCCAGGAGTGGAAACTCCTTGCTGGGGAGTAATTGGGAAGCTTGAATAGTGTTGTCTTGGAACTTCACAGAGATTCCGGAACCGGTCAGTAATAATTTGAATTCATTTCCAAATATGCAGGTGGCCTGTGCATTATGAATGCAGATTTACATAAGTATAAAGTTAAACACCTTCTATGTAGCTTTTCAATATTTGAGAGAGAATTGTTTTATTGCAACTTACGAGAAAGGAATCGTTAAGAGGTTAGTTTTTTTAAACTGGCCTTAAGGAGAAGAGTTCCAGGTTAGAAGGGTCACACCTAACACAAAGGACATGGGTAAAAGTCCAGCTTGAGCATGGCTTTGCCTTTCTTTCCCATTCCTTCTGCCTTGCTGAAAACCATTAGATTGCATTCCTAAGGCTAGCCACCAAGGTCTGTTCCCTTATTGGCCACTTCCTCCTCCTGAGGTTTACTACCAAGGTCCAGTTATCAAAGTATGTCTAGCAATCAAAAAACCCCCCTTTGACTCACCTAATTAGCATGACTAATTAAAGGTAAACACCTCATCCTAACATGGGGTTCCCCTTTTACTTTCAAGAAACTGCCATTTTCCAGTGGGCTACATCTGTCTCTATCCAGAGGAAGTCCTTTATCTCTCTGGGACAAATACCCTTCCCCTATCCCTGTCCTCTGTCCCTCTGGGGTAATTGGCAGTCTGATTATAATTTGGGCACATAAAAAAATGGGGTTAATAGATCTGAACAAACTAGGAGGAGTCCTTGGATTTGCAAACTTCAGGCTCGGGAAAGATGAAGGAGAGAATGCTCCAGAGAAGGCAGAACCATGTCTGTGATTGGCTAGGCCCATGTGCAATGAAAGCAACATTGGCATGGTTGGGAGCCAGAAGGAAGATTCAGGGAAGGAGCTGGTTCAATGCTGAGAATGACGTTAGTTTGGAGAATAAAGAGCTTGCAGCATCAGCTGATATCTAGATTTGGATATTCAGGAACGTCTGATGCATTTAATCAGTACTTTTAAATTGAGTGTCTACTGAGTTCTAGACCCTAAATTAAATGGCTTGGAGATGGCTGAAGCCTATTCCCCGGGACCTGGCAGTCATCAGTCCCGGAACTCAGATGATAACCTTTACAGCAGTCTGAAGCCTTGGAGTGAGCCCTGGTGAGCAGGACAGGAGGAAGTGCAGCTAGAAAGCCAGGAAGGAGGCTGGAGTCCTTATGAAACTGTAGCCTCTGGTGTGATTACATTTGAAGATGGGACCTGTGCAGATTTATAAAGGTTGGGTGAGTTCATAATCAGTAGGCCGGTGTTCCAAACTCTCCCAACACAAAAAGAGCTCTTACTAGGAACTGAAGACACTGACTGACAGGTCATCTTGGACTTCCTCCAGGAGACTAAGACTGCTTTCTGTTGTTAAACACACAAGTCTGTGGTATTTTGTTAGGGCAGGCTGAGTTGCCAGAACCAGATCACTTCCTGAGAAGGTGATGCTGAACAGCTGTTGTGTTGGGAGAGTTGCTGGTGAGTGAGAAAGGAAGACACTCCAGACAGAAGGAACTAGCCATAGTACAGACTGAGGACCCAAAGGCAGATTACAGAAGGAACTAGCCATAGTACAGACTGAGGACCCAAAGGCAGATTACTCTGCATAGGGGAGTAGCAAGATGCCATGAATGTATACACTCATACTTACACAAGTTCTTGGGTCTGCAGGGTGATTTAGAAGCTGGAGACCTAGAAAAACTATCCCTGAGTCAGCAGGCTGGACATCCTGGGAAAGTGTTTGAATCTGAGCCTGGAATACCCCCACACACACCCCGGCTGCCCCATGTTCCAGTGTAAAGGACAGAAGCAGGAAAGACCCTTTAAAACATTAGAGGCTGGAGAGATGGGCCAGCAGTGAAGAGCATGTAGTGCTCTTGCAGAGGACCCAAGTTTGGCTCCCAGAACCTACATTGAGCAGCTCATAAATGCCTGTAACTCCAGTTTCAAAGGATCTGACACCTCTGGCCTATTTGGATGTCTACAAGTATACCCACACCTACTGCCACACAGAGAGACAAAAAAATGCATCTCTAAAAAATTAAAATAAGGACCAGAAAGATGGGAAAGATGGAGTACTGTCAGCCTTTCCAGAGGATCTGCTTTTAATTCCCAGAACCCACAAGCCAACTGACTACCAGTCCCAGATGTTCCAGTGCCCTCTTCTGGCCATCACAGGTACTGCACACATGTGGTGTGCATACATACATGTAGGTGTGTAGGTGAAATGCCCATACACATAAAAAAATTAAATAAAATCTTCCCCCAAGGCTAAGAAGACAGTTTTTTAAGTGAGAAAGGCCACCCAATTAGAGAAATTTTAATGGCCTCACAGACTGGGTGTCCTTTGTTTACTTTACAGCTCAGTAAAGCTCAGATGGAAAGAGATCCTGGCAGGCAGGAGCCCAGGCATACTAAGCACTGCAACTCAAATGGAAAAGTATTCAGGACGACAGAAGCCAATGGATACTGAGTGTTACAGCTCAATGGAAAGTATTCAAGCACTCGGGAGCCAATGAACACCACAGGCCACAGTAAGCCTAGATAACAGTTTACAGCCCTGCTGCTTCAGGGAAAGACTTCACCAATGTTAATAGCTCTGCTCCAGCAAGGGAGGGCCTCCCAGGCCAAGTTGCTATAGGCCTGCTGAAGGCTTCGGGTCTCTGCTGCTTGCTGCTGTCTGTTCAGAGAATGTAACAATTGGGCCCAGCCAGGGAAGTGGGTTCCCTGGGCAGTGAGCGTGTTACAGCTTTGCTCCTTCAGCTCATCTCTGTCCAGGCTTCGCTGCTGCCGCCGCGGCCTTAGCCCTAGGGTGGGAGGAGACAGGGCTGTGGGTGGGCTCAGGACTTAAAAAGGGCTTCTAGGGCTTCTGGGGGGGGGGATGTGGAGCTTTCTAGGAAGACATGAGGGGAATTGGTCAGATCTTTTCTTTGTTTTTTTTTGTTTTGTTTTGTTTTGTTTTTTCTTTTTCCATCCTGATTTGGTTTTTGGTTTTTGGTTTCAGGGTCAAAGTGTGTTTCTTTCACTGGCTCTTTTGGGCTTTGGGGCTCTAATTTCAGGGCCAGGGCACATTTCTTTCACTGGTTCTGATTCCAGGGCCAAAGTGTGTTTCTTTGGTGCTGGTTTCAAAGTCAGGGCACATTTCACATTTCTTTTGGTTCTGGGTTCAGGGATAAAGTATTTCACTAGCTCAGGTCTTCGATCCAGGGTTGGTTTCTTTCACTGGCTCTGGTCTCAGAGCTAGGGTGGGTTTCTTTGGCTGTGAGAAAATGACTTGTTTGTTTGTTTGTTTTCTTGTTGGTTTCACTCCCCAGAGAAGACCTGAAACCTAGAAAAGATAAACTGTCAAGATTAACTACAAGTTTATTTGGATCCTTGTTCTTGGTATAGGATATCTGACTTTGTCTTCTGTGGCTGTTACTGAGTAACTTATAAAGAACAGGGGTTTATTAATCTCATGTTTTTAGAGATTGGCAGGGTGTGGCTTCTGATGAAGCACTGACAGCAAGTGTAGCCCAGCCCTTTTTTCTCAAAAAGCCACTAAAGCATCACAGGCCACCTCCCTTAGTTTCTCCCCCTACCCTTCTCCTGAAGGACCTTGGGGTTCAATTGCTAACACATGAGCTTACTGGAGAACCTTGAAGCTGCAGAAGTAATTAGGTTAAATAAAATAAAATTAGATAATAAATGGGAAATAAAAGCTGAATAAGGGAAATGTGGAAAGACAAGTTCATAGCCAGAACCACCAGGGGGCAGTGGGCAGCAGAACAAGAAGAGGACGTTTTCATTATTTCAGATTACCTGTTTAAAGATGTAAGTGGAGTATGCCACGTCGTTTGATCCCCTCAAATGCCAACTCCCTTCACCCCACCCCCACCATGTGCAAGGACCCACATCGGCATAAGAACTATTTTGAGCTGAAGGCAATTTAGTATAAGCAGGTATGTATTTTTTAAACACCCTGCCTTCTGCCTATCTGCCTACCATCAGGATGTGAATTTACAAAGGTATCTACTTCTCTCTCTCCCAGGCTTTAGGACAGCCAGTAACGTACTAGACCCTATGCAGCCTGGGAGGTACCTAGGGATCAAACCACTGTACTCACCAGCCCCTTCTGCCACTTGTGTGTGCGCCTGCCCATGTTTCCTGCCCTGCAACTGGAGCCCATGTCAACTTCTCATTTATCTAGCCTCCCGCTAGTACCTCTGGGCACAATGTGGCAGATGGAGATATGCTTCTGCTTTTCTTGTAAACTTTTGGCCAGACACTGGAATGGGTAGAGGGAAAATGTCTCTCTTGAATGCAGAGGTGTGCAGCCAATGGTATCAGTTAATGATTTTTTTTTTTTCTGTGTTGTGCATGGAACCCAGGCCTCCCACATATTAGGAATGCACTCGACCACTGAGCTGTAGCTCCAGCCCCTAGATGCTCTTAAATGTGAACAATAAGAAAAGGCTTTTGAGTGTTTTGTTATTTACTTCTGCATTTTACTTTACACCGCCTAGCTCTTTTTATAAATTTAATTATCTTGTTGCTAAGTACATGTCTATGCTAAATTGATTGGTTCAAAAGTTGTCACCATGGTAACAGAGCAATACCTGGCACACTAGCCTGGGAAGGCATGTTCTTAGTGCTGAAATGGCTGTGGTTAAAAAGTCACAATTTCAAAAAACTACTTTCCATTGTTGCTAACCCACCATTTGAATGCATTACTAAAGTATATTCCACATTTATGCTTAGAATCTGGCCAGATAAACATTAGATGGGTGTTCATATTATTTGATTTTTAATCTTTAAAGATTTTTTTCTCATACTAGGGCTAGAACTGAAGTCTTTGAAGCCTGTATCCTATACACATACTGTAAATTTGACATAGATCCCACAGATTTAAAAAAAATCTGTGTAAATTTATTCCAAAAATTGTGTGTGTTTGTATGTGGGGGCTGGGGCAATGGCTCCTGTCAATTAAATGTCTACCTTATAATTATAAGAACCTGGATGTCGATTCCACACACAGCTAAGAGTAGTAGGTGTCAGCATGTCCAGCACGTGGGAGGCAGGGATCGAGGTCTGAGATGAGATACTTGAAGTTCCTTGGTCACCCAGTTTAAGCAACTGCTTAACTCCAGTTCAGTAAGAAACTCTGTCTTGGTCTGGAGAGATGGCTCAGTGGTTAAGAGCACTAACTAATCTTCCAGGGTTCAATTCCCAGCACCCACCTGGCAACCCACAACTGTTTATAATTCCAAGACCCTCACACAGAAATAAATGCAGGCAAAACACCAATGCACATAAAATAAAAATAAATAAAAATTATTTTTAAAAAGTAGGAAACTGTTTCAAGAGGTAGGTGCTAGAGAGTTGGATCTGTGTTTAAGAGAACTCTGTTCTTTCAGGGGACCCAGGTTCAATTCCTAGCAGCAACATGCTGACTCACAACCATTTGAAACTTCAGTCCCAGGTGATCTACCACCCTCTTCTGACCTTTGAGGGCACTGGATGGTGCACAGACATACATGGAGGCAAACTTTCATACACATAAACTAATAAAATAAATAAATCTTAAAAAAAAAATAAGGCAGAGGAAAGCACCCAACATTGACCTCTGGCCTCCATACCTCCACACTCTCCCAATATGAACAGATACTTGTTACACACAAACATGTACACACCTAGATCCCAGAAAAAAATGTCAGAAAAATTTTTAAAAATAATATTATGAATTAGCTATTTTTTAAAAAATGAGAATAAAGAGAATTGATTTTAGACCCAATGTTACAGGTCTGATCCCAGTTGCTTGGAATGGTGTGGGATGAGGCAGGATTGGAAGATCAAGGCCTATGTGGGGGACAGAAGGGGTTCAAAGCCTGTCTGGGCAATGTAGTAAGGGCCTACCTCAAAATAAAAGTAAAAGAGAGCTGGGGATGTAAGAATGCTTGCCGAGCAGTGCAGATTCTTAGTTCATTCCCCTGTACACAGAGAGAGAACTTGGAAATGTATTATACCTCCCTCATTCAAATTATACTATTGAGTCTTCAAATAGAGTACCAGGAGAAATTTCAATACATAGAAATATTTTTTGACAAATAATGAGAAGCCAGGTGCTATGCACACCTATAATTCATTTACACAGTGGTCATTAAACATCAAAGATCATAACAACACACATGTACACAGGGACACAAGACACATGCTCATTTGAGAATGGAGAGAATACCAACTATGATGTAGATAAATCACAAAAATCAAACCTGCACCTTAACACATCTTTGTCTGGCTACAAAAGCGTATGAAATGCAGAAGAATAACATCCTGAACTTCACTGGGGAAATGTAAATAAGGAAGCCTTGGTGATAGAAAACCCTTTAGGAAGTCTCAAGGTGATGTGAAGTGGTATGGGAAGCTACAATTTAAAACAGGCTTAACAGTTATGGAAATGAATGGCAGAATTGTAGCCACAAAGCCACTGTAGGTAGCTTTAGCTCAGCACAAAGAAGAGCACCAGGCTCACCTCACTAACCAGTATATGCAGAGAATGGCAAGTGTCCGAGCTGTGCCCAACCCTGTGATCAACCCCTACCAGCCAGCACCTCCTTCAGGTTACTTCATGGCAGCTATCCCACAGACTTGGAACCGTGCTGCATACTACCCTCCTAGCCAAATTGCTCAACTAAGACCGAGTCCTCACTGGACTGCTCAGGGTGCCAGATCCAGAATATGCCCGGTGCTATCCGCCCACCATTTAGTACTATGAGACCACCTTCCTCACATGTTCCACGAGTCATGTCAACACAGTGTGTTGCTAACACTTCAACACAGACCATGGGTCCACGTCCTACAGCTGCTGCTGCTTCGGCTACTCCTGCTATCCGCACCACAATCCCCAACAACATCTTAATGCACAGCCGCAAGTTACCATGCAACAGCCTGCTGTTCATGTGCAAGGTCAAGAACCTTTAACTGCTTCCATGTTGGCATCCGCCCCCTCCCAAGAGCAAAGGCAAATGTTGGGTGAACGGTTGTTTCCTCTTTTTCAGGCCATGCACCTGACTCTTGCTAGTAAAATCACTGGCATGCTTTTGGAGATTGATAACTCAGAATGACTTCATATGCTTGAGTCTCCAGAGTTTCTCCGCTCAAAGGTTGATGAAGCTGTAGCTGTACTACAAGCCCACCAAGCAAAAGAGGCTGCCCAGAAGGCAGTGAACAGTGCCACTGGTGTTCGCACTGTCTAAATTGATCAGGGACCGTGAAAGGAAACTTGTGCCTCACCGAAGGAAAAAAATATCTAAACATTGAAAAATTTAATTATTATGAAAAAAATTGCAAAATATAAAATAAATTAAAAAAGGAAAGGAAACTTTGAACCTTATGTACCGAGCAAATGCCAGGTCTAGCAAACAATGCTAGTCCTAGATTATTTGATTTAAAACAACAACAAAAAAAATACAAAAAATAGTAAAATATAAAAACAAATTAATGTTTTATAGACCCTGGGAAAAGAATTTTCAGCAAAGTACAAACATGTAAAGCATTCTTTTCTTTAATTTTGTAATTCTTTACTGTGGAATAGCTTGGGATGTCAGCTCTGCTCTAAGAAGCAGAACTGATAACTAAGCAAGGAAACGTAATTTGGATTATAAAATTCTTGCTTTAATAAAAATTCCTTAAACAGTGA
This sequence comes from Sigmodon hispidus, assembly GCA_004025045.1. Taxonomy (NCBI): domain Eukaryota; kingdom Metazoa; phylum Chordata; class Mammalia; order Rodentia; family Cricetidae; genus Sigmodon; species Sigmodon hispidus. Next base: position 99,253 of record PVIH01000236.1, read on the forward strand.
AAAAATAAATAAAACAGGCTTAAAAGATTTAAAAAAAAAAAACAAGTGAAATTATAGTGTTTGAGGATGCCGTTTGGATAATAAAACTACAAAGATAAATGACTGCTATACAAGTCAGGATAGTTTTTTCCCCCACTACAAGTAATAGCTGCAGAGGGTGAGAGGATTGTCCAGGGTACATATCTGAAAAGGCTGTCTGGGAGAACTGTCAAGGGTCTAGCACCCCACATTGATGGTGAATAAAAAAAAAAATCAATCACAACAAAACAAGGCAAAGCATAGAAAGCAACCCTATCGAACCTGAGACACCACAGTGCTGTGGCCTTGAGGGACTAACAAGGTACTTTCCAAACAGGGAAGTGTAACCAAATACCAAGAAGTGAACTAACTGTGCAGTAGAGCAAATCAACTTGAGCTGCCAGGGTTGGAGGACGGGCTTAAGAGAAGACCATAACTGCATTCGTCTTTGTGGCAACATCTCTGTGGTTGGTGTCCAGTTTGCAGATGATGAACTCTGGGAAGGAGCACTGGCCTTTGTAACTTTAAGGCAAAATCCATTCTCCCTCACAATGCACCATTAACTGAAAAGTAGTTAAGTGTGAAAAAAATCAGAATAAAAAAAGACTAGAGAGATGGCTCAGTCATCAAGAGTGCACACAGCTTTCTGGAGTCAACACTCCTTCAGAGGACACCTGTCTCCTTCTAGGGTCCTCAGCCATATACATTAGGGTCTTAAAACACCTCAAATTTTACTTGTTTATGTTGCAAGCACATCTAAGGAAATATTTTTTCATGCAGCATGTATAAACGTAGAGGTGACAGACAGGACACACAGAACTAATCCCCACAAGTGGAGAATGTCTGGATCTTGCAATGTAAATTCATTCACACTCTGACAATCCCACAGGGCAAGGCTTTTTCTGTGTCCTTACTATGCTCCTGAATACTTACTGGAGAGAAACAGAAACTCAGAAAGAATTATACATAGATGTGTAGAGTGATGTTATTTATTATAGCCAACCCTGGAAACTATCCAAATGCAGAGAAGAAATAAACCACTGTGATATTTTTACAATGGAATAGTAGTCATTAATAGAAAGGAATGAGCAGCAGACATGTTAAGACATGGGTAGATTTCACAAACTCAATGCTGAGCAAGAGATGCCAGATATAAAAATATACACACTTTTGGTTTCATTTTCGTGATTTTTCAAGAATGAACAAAACCCGTTCTTCGGAAGTCAGAGAGAGCGTTGGTGCTCTGTGAGACGGGGCTTAAGGACCGGAGTTCACTGAGGGGGGAGGGGCGTCCCAGGGCTAGGAGGAAAGGTTCTCTATCTTGACAGGGACAGAACTTCCTACGTAAACATCCTGGCAAATGTTAAAGTGAAAACTTATGAGATGGCTTGTCAGGGCTTGGTGTGCAAGTTAGTGACCTGCATCCAATTCCCAGAGCCACGTAAAAGGCACAAGAAGAGAAATTGATGGCACAGACCTGTCCTTTGACCTCCTCATGCATCCCCCCAACTCCCTACACCAATAATAATAGAGAAGATTTAAAAACTATATATATAAATGTATTCCTCAGTCAAATATCTGTGCAATGATATTTTATGCACATTTCATTCCTGAAATGAATTTTATATTTTTTTAAAGATATTCTTATTTTATGTGTATGAGGGTTTGCCTTCAGGTGTGCAGCTGGTTCAGTAGATTGATGCATTATAAAGCTGAATAAATTTAAAAGTTGGAGAAAGAAAAGATAGTGATATATATATCACTATATATATATATATACAAATATACTTACAAATATAATTACAATTAAAATTTAAGGGGCTGGAGAGATGGCTCAGCGGTTAAGAGCACTGACTGTTCTTCTGGAGGACCTGAGTTCTATTCCCGGCATCCACGTGGCAGCTAACAACTGTCTGTAATTCCAAGATCTGACACCTTTACACAGTTATACATGCAGGCAAAACACCAAGTCACATAAAATAAAAAATAAATATTTAAAATTTAGAGCAGGGGTTTCCAACCAGTGGGTCTTGACCTTTGCAGGGATCAAACAACTCTTTTTACAGGGGTCATCTAAGACCATCGGAAGACACAGATATTTACATTATAACATAACAGCAGCAAAATTACACTTATGAAGTAGCAACAAAAATAATTTTATGGTTGGGGGGTTTTTACACATGAGGACCTGTATTAAAGGGCTGCAACATTAGGAAGACTGAGAACCTCTGATTCAGTTGAGTCAAATCTCATGGGCAAGATTTTCTAGAGAGAATAGGAGAAACTTTGACCTTGAAATTATCATGAAACACTTTTTAAAAGGCTTCCTAGAATAGAAATAAAGATGTCTGTAGAATGTGAAGGTCAGCCAAGTACTCTGAAATGAATTTTATGTTTTTTTAAAGATATTTTTATTTTATGTGTATGAGGGTTTGCCTTCAGGTGTGCATGTGTACTACTACTCTAGGTGTAGTGCCCACAGAGGCCAGAAGAGGGCGTCAGATCCTTGGAACTGGTGTTACAGATGGTTGTGAACCACTATTTGGGTATTGGTAATCAAACCTGGATCCTCTGCAAGAACAGCCAATGTTTGTAACCAATGAGCCACCCTCTCTAGCCCCTAGCAATGGGTTTTAAATACAATTACTCCTGTCACTTTCATTTATTTGTGGATAAAGAGAGTTGGACTGAGAAGTAGCCTCAGCAGCTGAGAATACTTGTTGCTCTTGCAAAGGATCCACGTTCAATTCCCAGCACCTACATAATGGCTTACAACCATTCATAACTCTAGTCACAGGAAATCCAAGGCTCTCTTCCAGGCATGCACATGGTATACAAACACACATGCAGGCAAAACACTCATACACATAAAGTAATATCATGAAGAAATTTGGAAAAATATACAACCAATCTTAAAACTTTCATATCTTTGTGGACAAAGGAAGTTATGTGTTGTGAACTGAAGTTCCCAGAAATAAAAAGAAAGAAGGAAGGAAGAAGAAAAGAAAGAAAAATCACCAATATGTTAAAAGATTCCTTGGAGAGGTAAGAAAGTGCAGGGGCATTCTTTGGGAGACATTCTACAAGGCTAACTGACAAGCTGGGACTTCTGCGGTTGTGGAGTTTGCTGATCCAGAGCCAAATTATCTTGGGCCACCTTTAGTACACTAATAGCCAGTCAATCATCCACCCCTGTGTTTTTCCTCACCTTGCTCATTGTGAGTAACAGGCAAAGCCCAAAGGCTTAGTTAGAGTGTCCTCAGATCACATGAGGTCTATAGTAGAGAGTTTATGCTTTGCTGAGAACCACCTGCCTAATGCTTTTGTCAATGGATTTGAAAAAAATACTTTGACTTATGATTTATTGCTGTTGTGCTACTAAAAACCTCAAGGAACTATTACCACACGAGAACATAGTATTTGGGGTAATCTGAATCCCAGTTCCTAGGTATGACTGTTTATATCTGGTTTCAAAATAAACTGTCTCATTTCCTTTGAGATAATATCTGTGTTTTTCCAACAACACCATTATGGTTTAGATCTAAAGTGTTTCTCTACAGGCTCGTTTCCAGCTGGTGGGGTTTATCGAGGATGATGAGGAACCTTTATGAAGTGAGGCATGGTTGGCTGGAGCGGGTCCACTAAGGAAGGGACTGTGAAGGTCACCATCAGCTTCTACTCCCTACTGCTTCCTAGTTACCATCTGTCATGGTGTAGATGGCCTCCCCCATGCTGTACTGCTGTCAAAATGAACTAAACAGCTCCCCCAAGCCTTTCCTACTACAATAGCTTGGACCTCTCTAGAACTGTGAACACAAATAAGTATCTTTCTTTAATTCTCTCAGGTTTGGAGTTACAACAATGAAAAATCACTAGCACGGTGTCTGAAAAGGAGTCAGAGGGCTGGTGGGATGATTCACTTGCCACCAAGGCAGATAATATAAGTTTGATTCCTAGAACCTGCATGGTGAACTGACTCCTGATGTGGTGTGTCTTTCTGTATGCTGTGAATATTATTGGTTTGGCCTATGGCAGAGCAGCTTAGAAGCAGGCAGGAAATCCAAGCATAGATACAGGAGAAGGAGGACAGAGTCAGAGAGATTTGATCCAGCCACTCAAGAAGCAAGTGTAATGGAATACAAGTAAGCCAAGAGCCACATGGTAAGACAGATTAATAGAAATGGGTTGAGTTAAGATACAAAAGCTAGCTAGTGATAAGCCTGAGCCATAGACCAAATAGCATGTAATTAATATGTCTTTCTGTGATTATTTGGGGCTAAGTGGCAGTGGGGCTGTGAGTGAGTCCAAACCTCCAGGCTGGACCAGAATGGACAGGCTAGAAACTTCTTACAACAGATTCCCTCAAATAATTTAGTGACTTATTGAAGCTATTTTAAAATAGTGTTTTAAAAATGTCCTCAGTGTTAATTTGCAATAATGTAGATATAGGCAAATAAGAAATAGCTTAGCAAACTGGGACTCTAATTGGCCTGAGCTATGCAATACCCTTTTTCTAATAATACACCTAGCAACCTATGAGCAACCCATGACCCTCACCGGCATCGATTGCACGTATCCCACTCCAAATAATGGAGTAAGTTTCTCCTTCTCTTAATGGTCATCAGTTTTATACAATCATTCTCCAGTTACAGCAGGTTGGGTAGGCAGGGTGGGGAGGTGATCTAGTCTGAATTGGTTTGGGTGTACATGCGGTAAAGCAAACTGTGGTCTCTAAGTGAATTTCTAGGTAGAATTCCCTACTTCTCACCTCATGCTTGTGTATAATTTGACATGTAAATGATTGAAATCAGACGCTTTGTGGAAATGCACAGTAAGATAAGGCTTAAATAATACAAGCCTGACAATCAAATTAGAGAACCCTTTATGATATGCTCCTTAGCAACCCAACCGCTTTTCTTGAACTCTATGAAATAAAGACCCTCAAAGTAACCGGGGTCCAGAGCACCCTCACTCACGTGACCTGTTGTCACTTTTTAAAAGCAGTTTATTTTCGTGTACGTCAGTGTCTTGCCCACATGTTTGTCTGTGTGAGGGGGCCAGATTCTGCAGAACTAGAGTTACAGTTGTGAGCTGCCATGTGAGTGCCAGGAATTGAAAGCAGGTTGTCTAGGAAGAGAAGCCTGTGCCCTCAACTCTTGTGCCACCTGTACCAGCTCCCCTGTTGTGACTCTTGACAGGGTATTTCTTTCTTATCTGGACTCTTTGTTTTATTCTTGTGACTTTGTAACCTTGAATTTGCTTGGAGACTTTACTTCAGTATTGAGTAAGATCTCAAGAGCCTGGAAATATGTGCCTCATACCCTGACCACCATTAACATACATGTTCTTAAATACGAAGGCTGGGAATGGAAGTTTTGGGGATATAAAGGGCTCCTGGGACCAAGCAGTTTAAGGACCACTGTCATACAGCATAAGTTAATTCTTGCTAAGTGATATTTCAGGAAGATGGTGGAAGGTCATGAATGGCCACTTGAGGCTTCTCAGTGTTAAATAACACCACTTTAAAAATGTTTACTGAAACTACTACGCTATGAAGAAATGCCTCCAATGCCTTGGGGTTTGGGCTGTTGCTGGCACACAGTGTTTACATGTGTCTACTTTGACACATACCAAGCATCATCACTTTTGGCTGCCGTGAAGGATCATAGGCACCTGATTTTCTAGACATAAGTATCTTAGAATCTTAAACAATATAATGAACATAAAGTATGTATTGACCCAGCAACTGCTATATTTCTTTTCCTTAGTGTTATGGTTGGATATCTGTGAGCAGAGTGTCTTGGGTTGAGTGGCTGGAAGAAGAATGAAACCATAAATGCTAAACCCATATGTGTTAATAACTCTCCAAGTTACAGGACAGTGACAGCATGTGAGATCATGGGCCTGCTCTGTCCTGTGTCAGCAAGGACTGCAGGGGTTTGGAGAAGGTTTGTTTGTTTGTTTTATTGTTTTTAGCCTCTTTTTAAAATTATGCTTTTATTGTAAAAGTGGCTCAGCCTTTAAAACAGTAATAACTATATTTAACTATAATTATTTAGGAATAATTTGGTTATATGACGACTAAAAATTTAATATTTGTTTTATAAATGGTGAGTGTATATTATATGTAAGGATTGGTTTTTGACTTTTTAATTTTAATATTTGTATTGGAGTCTAATTAAACCTTGTACAATTTTTTGACTTTAAAAAAGTTATTTGATATATTAATGTTGGATATTTGAGAATTTTAGGCTGTTTTGTATAATCTTAGAAGACAGTGTTGAGATTAATTTTTTATATTTTTTTGTTTGGGTTTGAATATTTTTGGATTTCTTAACGAGCTTTTTAAAGACTTTTTGGCATTTTTATTAACTGACTTTAAATAATAAAATAGAAGTAATTAAACTAATATTTATAATAAACAATATGGTAAACGTGATAATTTTATTTATCTTTTTATTGGTTTTAATTTTAAATTTTCTAGAGTAAGATTTAAGAAAGACTAGACGCTTTTTATTGCTTTAAATGAACTTAAAAGAAAATCTGGTTTATTCATTAATGTTGCTGTCAGTGACGATTTGGATGACTGTAAAGTGGGGCAGCTACCTAGTGTGGTAGTAGCCCAGGGAGGGGTCTAAAAAGAGAAAAAAAAATCACAACCCACCAGGAGAAGGAGGCCACTGTCTAGAAAAGTTTATCCAGATGAAAGCGAAGAAGAAACTGGTGTGGCGGCTCTGCCAAGCCTGGAGGCTGACTCGGGGCAGAAAGCCTAGCCAGGCACTAATTACTCCTCTGGCCATGAGATGCTCTGGCCGGTAAGCAGCTTTTTGGGGAATTTGTGCCCCAGAGTTGGATGCCAAGTGAAACATGAATTCTAGTTGGTATTTAATGAAAACTCAGAGCCAGATATTGGGGGAAAGCTAGAATATTCAAGAGAGGACACAGACCACAGTCAATTCTCACCCAGCCAACTAATCAAGGTAAAGGCTATCTTCAAGAGTCCTCAGCCTGACTCATTGCGCCTACAGAACACCACACTCTCTGCCTACACCTCCTTAAATACCTTTTTTGCCTAATTGTTTCAATTCTGCATTCAACTTTCGACATAATCCTAGAGTTAGGGTTAAAGGTGGGAGCTACTCTATTTGGTAGTAAGCCTTGAACTCGCAGAAACACAGAAAAATCTCTGTCTCCTGAGTTACGGGATTGAAGGCCTGAGTTACCCTTCTCTGACCCTGTGCCTTGACTGTGGGTGAATCTGTTCTCTGATTTTTGCTCTGATAGATGCTGAGTTTGGACAGCAGGAACCACACAAGGTATTCTGGCAAGAAGATGGGAGGAGGCAAGTGGGACAGCAGTGTCGCCAGCAGATGCTTAAGTGGAGGCTGGTGCTACAGTAGAGACAACCAACCGTGCCCAGGAAGGCAGGTTCCAGGGCTGCAGTTTATGGGCTTGGCTGGCTGCTTCTTGTGTTTTGTTAGACTGTTTTCTGTGGCTGGTGAGGTAGGAAGCCTTCTTTCTCTTCCCCAGCAATCACCTTCACACTATTCCTACCCCCTGCACGTCTTTTTGAAGTCTGTCTTGACAGACACAGAAGAAGGTTAATATTAACAGTGCATCAACTGGCCTCGCCCCCGCCAGGCTTCTGAAGCATTGATGAAAGTAAATTATGATAGCATCGTGTTGGTTTGAAATTAGCAGAGACCAGCTGTGTGTCGACCTGGCCAATCTGGTCCAGGGAGTCTTTTCTGTGGTTTAACCAGCTTTCTAAAACAAGAGTCTGCCCTGGGGACCAGGGAAAAATTACTTTAATGACTAGTTATATTGAAGATGGGGCAGGGTGCCATTTAGACAAAACAGAATCCTCTTGTTAATCTGTGGCCAAATGCTTGTTAGACATTAAAGTAGGAAAGCCCGTAAAAAACAGAAAACGAACCGAGAGGAGACAGGTTGTCATCCTATCCTAAATGTGATTTCCAGATGCCACCATGAACACAGAAACTAACAGGACCACTTTCCATCTCTGTCCCCTAAACAGGGTTAGAAAGGACCAGCCTGGTGGAAAGAGTCCTCCTTGAATCTGGCTGTGGTTGTTACACCGAGAATTCTAAAGCACCAGCATCCCTTGACAGAGGGAGTGTAGCCGTGGCAGTGGCTGTGGCACTGGAGGCTAAAGAGAGTGTCATAGAACCTGAAGCTACAACCCCAAACAACAGCCAGAAAAGGCAGAGCAGTGCCAGACTTCAAGGCTGCATGAAGATGCAGGATGTCCCTTCGTATCCCCTGGGGCCTCTGTGCCTGGCCACTTCTTTGGGAGTCACACTGATGGCAACTTCAGGTTCCTTGGCTCACCTGAGGAGCAGCTGACACAGAGCAGGACATTAATTGATGATCTTCCTCAGCTCACACATTTTTGGAATTCAGAACTATGCCCACGCATGCCCCCAAGGTGATGGATCAATAGAGATTTAAAATCCCCCTCTCTCCTTTCTTTCTCTCTCTTCCCTTCTTCTCTCCCTCCTTCCTTATTTTCTGTTGTATGTTCACATAATTTTACACATATGGACCTTTCTATCTATCACAGTTATTAATTTGTTGTTGTTTGTTTTATTGAGACAGGGTTTCTCTGTGTAGCCCCGGCTGCTCTAGAATTCACTCTGTAGACCGGGATGACTTCAGACTCACTGAGATCCTCCTGCCTCTGCCTGCTGAGATGAAAGGCACCACCACCACCTGGCACAGTTACTGTTTTTGTCCATTCTGACTATAAGCTCCATTTGAAATTATCATCCCAGGCTCTGCCTTGGCCATCGTGTTTTAGGCCTCTTAGTTCTCAGGTGACAGCTGTCCTGCTCCTATGCTTGTTTCCTCTGTTGCCCCCAAAGATGAAGCTTCTCTAAGAAGTCCTGGCTCCTTTTAGTGAAGATGTATACTCAAAAGCTCTTGTCCTAAATGTGGCCTTGAGTTGCTCATTATCACTGGGGTTTTTAATTAACTTAAAATTCCTTTGTTTACCTTATTATTTTTTAATTAAACCTTTTTACATTTATTCATTTATTTTTATGTATGTGCATGTATGTGTGGATACACGAGTGCCACAGCCTGTATGTGAAAGTCACAGGACAGTTCTCCCACCACAGGGGTCCTGGAGCTCAGACTCATTTGTCAGGCTTGGCAGTGGGCGCCTTTCCAGCTGAACCATGCCACTTGTCCATTTTTAAATTCTTGTCATTCTTTTATACATCAAGTTTCCCTGCCATTACTGCCACTACTTATTTGCTCTATGTATTTGGATCCATAGTAACGACACTGTGTAATCATTAACAAAATGGAAACTGAAAACAGTCTAAGGTTTCTTTTTGGGTTTGGTTTTCCCAATGAAATATCCTACTATGAAACGTGGCAACCCACCCACGTCTTAATTCCACGCAGCCGTTCAGCCTTGTTTTTGGTTATTAGGGGTTGCCATTTTAAGAATCTAATTTTGCTTCATAGTTATAAAGAATGTATGCACCATGCCAAGATCAAGTCTACAAAACAATTGAACTCAAAGAAATGTCTCTTCCATCTTATCCCATTTGTCTGTTCTTCCATTGACAATCTTTTCTTCCAGTTGCCATGGTGATGCAACAAGTTACCCCCAATGCTTAGTGGCATGCACAAGCATTGAATGTGTCCATATATTCTGTGGGTTGCAGATTTAGATGAGGCTTTGAGTCAGGCAAGAATAGGAGACAACTCAATAACATGCTTGCTACTTTGCAATTTGTGTGAGGTGCCTTTTTTTTTTTTGCATTGAATAATATCCCAAGAACATGGAGACAACTGGTTTAGACACTGACCACCACTAACAATATAACAGGAATGTTATAGAATATATCTAAAATGCACCCAAAAGGTCCTGGTTACCAGCCAATGGGATTTCTGATTGTACCCTGAGGGCTCGTGAGCTCATCAATGGCTTACTAATGGGGGCTTTCTAATGGATTGGAAAGTGATAGGAACTCTATTTGGTGAAGTCTATTTGAGGAGGCTGGGTGTGTCCTCTTGGGGCCTAGATCTTAAGCCCCTCCCCCCTTCTATCAGCATGCCCTTGAACATGATGTTCTGCCTCACTACAGAACAGCAGAACAAAGTGACCCTGCCCTGATATATCTTAAACCGTGAGCTAAAATAAACATTCCCTCCTTTGTTCCTTTGCTTCTTTCAGGTAATGTATCCCAGAGGTAGAAATGTAACATCTGAGTGACTTAGTTGCTTCCTGATGTCTGCGTCTTCCCTTGTCTTGACTGTCAGTAACACAATACTAGACTAAGGAAATAAAGAAGAAGGAAGGTTTATTTGTCTCACTTGGAGGCTGAAAGCCCACACATTGTTGCTGGCTCTGGTGATTGACATTTATCTTGATAGCATCCCAAGGTGGTGCAGGTAACAACTTTGAGATAGGGGCCATCTTGTGTATGCATTTTCTGATCTTTCTCTTTCTAAAGTCACAGATACAATGGGGAAGCTCTGTCTGTGACCTCATTCAATCTTAATCAACCCCATAAGTCTACTCCTATAATCCAAGGTTGTATTCAATCTCTAACCTGTGAATACCTCACAGGGGAGATTAAATTTCAACAGGTGTCAGAAAGGCAAACTTTCATATGACAGCTGGGAGTATCAGAGACTGGGTATTGGAGCAGAGAGAGTCCTTTTATGTAGACTGTCCTGTAACAGGGAGCTTGAGAAAGGTCATTTGTCATGCTCTGTTTTTATTTTTCAGTGAGGTTCTCAAGACAGAGAAAAGTGAGAAGAAGTTGCAGTATTTTTGGAGGTACAGGGCATGGTTCTTGGGTGCTCATCCCCCCCTCCGCCATTTCATGCTGAGTCTACAATGACTTGGTTTATTTCCCTCAAGATGATGCTTTTAAAAGCTCAAGTAAACAGCCTTTCATAATACCCATGTAGGAGTGTTTATAGGTGCATGTGGGTGTCTGTACACGTGACTGTGTGTGAGTAAGCTCAGTTTTTTCTTCTTTTTCAGAGTAAATATCTTTTGTAAAATGAGTCAGAAATATATAGATAATAGATTTTTAGAGTAAAATTTTGTAGATGACCTTTTGGTCAGAGGTACAAAACTTGATTAAGGAATGTTAAAGGGCAGAGAAAAGATACTTCACATGACAGAGCATCAGGGTGTTGGGTTTATTTTCATTTTTTCTTGTGGCTCTAGTCTCTGTGACATCTACAAGGGGAAAAAAATGACATTTCAAGAAGTACCTGAGAAGGCTCTTCCATTTCTCTCCTCTTCCTGTTTTGTCATAGCCGTAACTTAGAATACAACAATTCTACAAAAATATGTCTCACCATAGCCAGCCTGGTACAGCAAGGTACCCCAAGAAGAGAAAAAGTAGAACAAGGCAGAGCTGGCCTTTCTTAAGACACAGACTATAAAGGAGTTTTCAAATAGGAGTCCCCATAGTATGACAAAGCTCTTCAGCACCCACAGGTAATGGGATAAAGGAGGAAGCATACACAAGTCTATAATCAAGTCCAAGGCAGTTTCCACCAGGAAGCCCTGGTTAGCGTGTCCCAGCAACAAGGTCTCCAGCCTCTGTGCTAGGAGAAAAAAACAACCAAGGCATCTTCCCAAGGATTGGGTGTAATGGCTCCTGATGCCATTACTGACACTTTCTGTTTTAACCATATGGCAGGCTTCTGAGACTGTTGTTTTTCTCTTTTCAGGTATAGATAGTAGGCTGAAAAGAAAACTTATCTGCTGGTTCCCAGTGCTCATCGCTGGGAAAATCTGGAAGGAAGTCCAGGTTCTTCCTATTAGCCAGGATACACCCTCAGCTCTAAAGCCTGTAACACCTCATACAGTCCTGGTGCTTGGGCCTCAGACCAAGAGCTCCAGTGCTTTGCCCTTCTTGTTTGAAAAGGCCTAATCTTGCACACCTTGACCTTTGCCCAGCTTTCCCATTGGAAATCATCCAGCAGAGTGCCTTTGAACCAACCAGCATGTTTCCTCTTTGTTCTGGCTGACCACTGCAAACCCCCCTCTCCCCAACACACACATTCCCAGGGCCTGATTTCCTGAGAACATCCAACATCAGGGTCTGTGATGTTTTAAAAGTTCTTTTTCTGACACTTGGGACCTTCAATTGCTGTATAGTGCTCAGCTCATTGTTGACAACAATGTACCCACAGATGCTGCTCACCTACAGCCATTTGTAAATCAGGTCCATGCTGGTCCTGTACCAATCTCTCTATTTAAACTGTTTTGACCAAAAGGATTCCAGTGGATAATGAAGCATCAGAATTAATGTGTTTGGGCCATCAAAACCATCACTCTACCATTTGGAAGATTTTTGTTGTTGGTTTTGTTTTACCTCAGTCTGGTTCAGAGTATAAAAAGAAAACTAATGAGCCATAGCTGCACTGGAAAAAGAAACTATATTGCAATAAAGCCACCAAAGTGGGGCAATCCATTATTGAAATATAATCTAGCAAAAGTTGCTATGGGAGGTCACCAAAAGGTCATGCTATGAAAGCATGTTTGTCTCTGGAGTCGATATAGATTTAAGAACATTAGCTCATGAACATGGCTGTCACTGCCTGCTACCCTCCAAGGACCTGCTGCTACACAATGCAAACTGGATCCCTTAAACCTCATCATTGTCCCCTCACACTGCGTTATGGAGCCAATCAATCACCCCCAGAGCTTCTCCCCCTCCCTGATGCCTTCCTGGTTAGCTAGTTTCTCTCCCTTTCCTGTAGCAGACATTTCTCGTTCTTGGGCTGCACTGGGCTGTTTAGGATCCTGCTAGACACTTGTTCACATCCAGCCTTTGGAAAATTGAGAATTTACACAACTTGGAGGCTCCTTTTTAAAAAACAAGAGTCGGGCTGGAGAGATGGCTCAGCCGTTAAAGGCTAGGCTCACAACCATAAATATAAAAACAAGAGTCAGCCAGGGCCATAATTTAATCCAGCAGAGGCAGACAGATCTCTGGTCTATAGAGTACATTGCAGGTCATTCAGAACTACATACTGTGACTGTCTCAGAAACAACTCACCCACTCAGGAATTCAAAGCTAACTGAAAGCTGTTCCTTCCCCAAGGGACCTAAATAAAAGACAGGCCAAAGCCAGCTGTTGCGCCTGTGTGTGGGGTGTTGTCCCTTAAGATGGGGTGCTTGCAGCTTGGAAGCATCTGGAGCAGGAGAGTAGGGGCGCGTTTGTTAGCGCCTGTTCTCTTTGGAGAGCCAGGGTACCGGGGCGTGTCAGTCCAGGGTGCCTGGAACTCAAGTGTCCTGAGCAGGAGCGTGAGAACTTCCTGGGCTGGGGTGTTGTGGGCGTGTCCGTCAGGTGGTCCAGGACCTGAGAATAGGAGCCAGGGCACTTCCTGGGCGGGGCCACTGGGGGCGTGTCCGCCTGGAGCGGTGGGCGTGACTACACGGATCCATTGGGGGCGTGTTCTCCCGGGCTGTGGGCGTGGCTTTGGGGTTACGAGGTGGTGGCTGCAGCGGTCAATCGGCCTGCGGAGCCGGCGGGCGAAGGCTGCTGGGAGCCCCGGGCAGCGCAATGGCACAGGCAGTGGCTCGCGGCGCGCTCCCGGTCTGGCTCTCCGTGCTGCCCTGGGGCCTGACGCTGTGGTGCCTGTGCGGGGCTGGCCCGCTGTGGAGGTGAGCGCCGGCGCGGTGGAGAGCTGGCTGGCAGGGCTGGAGGCTGGTTTCTAGAATTATGCCCTTCTTCCTCTTTCATCTGGGGGCTCCCCCCACCTACGCCTCCCGCCTGCTCTCACGCGCCCCTTAGTTCTCTCTGGGACACACGGGCTAGCTCTGATCATCTCTATTTCAGTTCTGCTGGTTTAATCCCTGCACACATTTTGACTTTTTCCCTTCCTCTGTGTAACAGTCGATTTAAGTAGAAGCTTTTGGTGTTTGCACCACTGGAGCGGAAAAGGTAGGGCTTAGCTCGGAAGAAGTACTGTGTTCCCAGAGAGTAACTGAAAACAAGTTGCATTTATTTGCTTTTGTATTTATTGAAGGTAGGGCTCATTCACCGGAGCGTGGAGTTTGTGTGTGTGTGTGTGTGCGCGCGCGCGTGTGTGTGTGCGCGCGCGCGTGTGTGTGTGCGCGCGCGCGTGTGTGTGTGCGCGCGCGCCCCCCCATGCAAAAGTTAGTCCCTGTCTAAGTGTAACAACCCCACACAGCACAGGTTGTTACCTGTGAGCAGCTAAAATATAGAAAGTGCCCCGGGCAGTTCTTAGGATGAAAGTTCTTCTTTCACCAGCCTAATGTATGCAGCTGATGTAATAGTTGGGTATGAGATTAGTTTAAGCCCCAAGGCCAGGTGAATTCCTTCTATTGAGTATTGGAGTAGGTGAGGCCTGCGATCTTTTATTAAACAAGTGTACTTTTTTTTTTTTTTTGTCTGAATTACAAATAGGGATAGTTTGGTTGAGTTTTATTCTAAGCCTGTTATTTTACCGCCCCATCTTACCTCCCCAGCTCAGTGTGGCCCTTTGCAAATAAAGGACTGGAGATGGCCAGAGCTTTAAGTGTGCTCCATCTCTTCTGTAGAAAAGGCTTTCATCATCCGGTTAGGTTTTTCTGGCAGTTGTCAGGATCCAAGGAGAACTACCATAATTCTGTCAAAGGGCATACCACTAGTGATCTCTGAATCCCAGGCAGTCCCATAGCTAAAAAAACGGTCCCCACTGTTTCTTAAACTTTGCCTCCAGCATATGGATAACCACACTGCAGTTCCACAGTCCTGTGAAGTCTCCTAATTGGAAGAGCCTCAGTTCATAAGGCTTGTGATATAAGCAGTTTGGTGTGCATACTGTGGTCCAGGTTACTTGTGACAAGGAATAGAGCACACACCCTACCCCAGAAAATGGTGTAGCAAGGCTGCTTGCCCAGGCTAGGCTGTGACTCATGCACATACCAGGCTGTAGGTAACATTCATATCAAGAGTGGTCTCTGACCTAGATCCTGTAATCAGGATGCTAAGTGAAGCAAAATTCTGAATAGGATATTGATAGTACTTTTGTGCTATTTCAGGCCATACTTTGTTTTCTTTTGCATGAATCAGGGGT
The DNA here is from genome assembly GCA_004025045.1 of Sigmodon hispidus. Taxonomy (NCBI): domain Eukaryota; kingdom Metazoa; phylum Chordata; class Mammalia; order Rodentia; family Cricetidae; genus Sigmodon; species Sigmodon hispidus. The sequence goes on from PVIH01000236.1 coordinate 114,361, forward strand.
TAAGGTAAATTTTCAGAGCCTCAGCAGTTCGCAGAGATAGCTAAAGGATTATGAGTCTGTATTCATAGACTACCTGAACATCCTGAAAAAGACAACTTATTGCTCAATTATTTTCTCTCAGCAAGCCTTCCTGGCTCTAGCTCTGGCCCTCATCCTTGTGTTTATAGTCTCCCTTACTCACAAATATGTGCCATGGTATATATATGTTGTTCTTTGCCTTCTTCTGTGGCGTGTACTTCAGGAGGAAGGGAACTTTGTTCCTGGTAGTATGTCTAGTCTCACAGACACTACATGTTGAGAGAGTGAGTGGTTGATTGTGATGGGTGAACTTTTGTCACTTTAAAGTATTCCTGAAAAATACATTTGTCTTTTTAACAGTGGCAACCACGAGTGGAAAAAACTCATTTTGACCCAGCACTGGCCTCCAACAGTTTGCAAGGTGAGCTCTGTTTTGACTGACTCTTTGGATCCAGTAAACCTGTGTGAGTTGGTTGGAATGGACATGTGCCCACCTCGTGTGCCAGGTATATTAAATCTGTGCAGTGGCTGTAGTATAACTGGACTTCCTGACTTGCAGGTGTTGGATTCTGAGGGTGGCTGTAACAAAATCTCAAGAGGTGCGGCTTAGAACTTTGGAAATACATTCTCACTCAGCACTGGAGCTGGCAGCCTTAAAGGAAGGTGTCAGTAGGGCTACTTCTTGGCAGTGTTTGTCCCATCCTCTTGCTCAGCTTTACTAAGGTGACAACTATTCCAGTGTCGGCCTTCTTCATGTGATGTTTTAATTATTGCTGTTACTTTGCCACAATAAGACACCATGTCCAAGGCAACTTGGAGAAGCAAGAGGGTGTGGTTTTTTGTTTGTTTGTTTTTTTGAGCTTACTGTTTAAGAGGGTTAGAGTCCCCGACAGTCATGGAGGGGAGCATGGTAGCCAGGTGGCATAGTACAGGAGGAGTAGCTGAGTACAGGAGGAGTAGCTGAGTACAGGAGGAGTAGCTGAGAACTCACATCTTGAGATGCAAACAGGAGAGTGAGATGCTGGGAATGACATAGGCTTTTGAAACTACAAAGCTCACCTCAGTGATAAACCTCCTTCAGTAAAAGCCGAATCTTCTAATCCTTCCCAAAGATTTGCACCAACTGGGAACCAAGTATTCAGGTATGTGAGCTTAGGAGAGCCAGACTCATCCAAACTACTACACGTAGCATCCCTGTCTCTTAGGAGAACACTAAGATTAGGGCCAAGCTTGACCTACTAGGGCCTCATCTTACTTTGATTATATCCGTAAGGACCCTATTTCCAAATGAGGTTATGTTCACAAGTAAGCGGTTTTAGGTAGAGATATATCTTTAGGGGACATGGTTCTGCCTTCAATAGGCCTGTACTTTTTTTTTTTTTTTTTTAAAGAAACTTTATTTATTTATTATTTATTTGCGTTGGTGTTTGCCTGGAACTGGAACTACAGACAGTTGTTAGCTGCCATGTGGGTGCTGGGAATCGAACCCGGGTCCTCTGGAAGAGCAGCTGGTGCTCTTAACCGCTGAGCCATCTCTCCAGCCCCCGGCCTGTACTTATTTCTTCCCATTGTGCTGCCTTTAGTCATTTGCCTCCCAGAGCTGAATGAGGTTGAAGGGCGTTGCCTGCTGCCAACACTGTTCTGCTTGGTAGCCATTACAGCCTCCCCTCCCCCTTGAGGTTGGCACCTCTGCCCATGAGTGTGTCTTGTTCATGCCTCATGTCCTTCCAGGCTGTCAGGGTGAATGCTGCAAGCTGGGGGCCTTGCTGGCTCATCCTGGAGTTGGTGGGATCTAGACTGTGTTGTCATGTTGCCGACTGGGCATTAGTCTTGTTGATAGTTTTTCTGAAAACCTGTTCAAGTTTAAAGCGTGAAGCCTCCCTCTTAGTTATGCAGCATGTATGACGTATCCAGCGGCTTTGACTGGGATTGTCTCTTGCCAGGTTGAGAGCATTCCTGCTTTTTGTCTCCTTGAGCATGGAGTAGTGGGGATTTTCCTTTTCACTTCCCCCATGTTAATTTCCTGTTGAGACTTGAAGTGACATTTAGTTATCATTGCCAATTATACTCTTGACCTCAAAGACTATAGCAGCGCTTTTACCACACCACATTGCTGTGGTTCTTTGACTCTGGTGTGGGGGTGGAGTTGGAAGGTATAAAAGGGAGATGTAGGACATGAAGGTTTTAGGTGGCTAGGACCTCACTGGCTCTTCTCAGAGCAGGGATGGCTAGAGCCCTTGGCTCCTACTACAGGACCCATGTGAAAAGAAAGCTTTGTTTCAGGCCAGTACTGGAGGAGTTGCCCTCTAGGAGGTACAAGGCTAGTCTGGCCTGTCTGAGGAAATGTGAGTGTGCTGTCCCCTGGCAATGTTGTGAGTATGTGTAAAAGTGCCTTCCTGCCTTGACCTAGGAATTCAACTCAAGAAAGAAAGTCAGTCACTATAAAAACTTCACTTTTGGGCAGTTTCTTTCAAACTGTGGTCCCCAGTGTCAAGGAAGCTCTGCTCAGTGTGCCCTTCTCTAGCATCAAGTGCGTCTCTTGTCTCCTCTCCCCCAGTGAGATAGACAGACATATGAATTATGCTGGGACCATGAGCTCTCAAGAGGCATCATGAGAATAAAAGTGTTTGATGACTGAAGAAAAAAGCTGCCTCTTGTCTGAGTTACCTTCATAACAGCAGGTAGAGACCTGACTGGAGCTGTGCAAAGACCTTTTCACACTGGTTCTGCTCCTCAGTCATAGTGTACCTGTAAGAAATAAGTTTTCCTTAAGGAAGGAATTGGGGGTTGGCTGAGGTACAGCATATGGCCTGTCTCTAGCCCTTCAGTCCTTCTGTAGCAGGTAGCTCTCACTAGTGACCTGGCACCTGTGACTAGTGGACAGTCATCTGAACTGGACTCTTTAGATGCCCCCTAGAAAGAAGCTGCACAGTGGGGAGATGTCTGGACAAGAGGGGCATGATGTCTGTCTGTAGTAACTGGGTCCAAGTGTCATATTTGTCTGGTCACTGGGGTGTTTGTGTGTGTGTGTGTGTGTGTGTGTGTGTGTATGTGTGTGTGTGTGTATTCTGAATTCTGTTCTATTTCATCCAGTCTGATAGCCCAGGTATATTTATTTCTATCATCATTTATTATAGAAGAAAATTTCATCTTATCTAAACCACTTGGAGGACCTAAAAAGGTTTTTATCTCACTAAGATTTTTATCTCTGATTTTATCTTTCTGTTTGAAGTTGAGGATGCACTCCTGTTTTTACTCCATTACACTTGGCTTCAAGTGTTCAGGACTTACTACGTAAGTGGTATGTTTGGGTCTGGTACTAGTGCAGGCTTGAGAGTCAGAGGGTATGAGGGTTTTCTTACACATTTGCTTCTGGTAAGTAGATTGTTCATAGGTAAACGTGCACACCCATGTCTGTGAATGCACAGAAGGAACAAAACTGGCTCTCTGATTCTCTGTCACCTCAGTTGTCTGAGGACTGACCTAGAATGTGCAGCCCTGATATTTTCTCATGAATGTGATGCTAGAATAAGCTTACACAATGCTAACATTGGGTTTACCTTCTATTAGCAATGCACCTATGTCTAGTTGATGTACATTAAAAGAAAATGAGTTGATAAATATTTAAGCAACCAGTCACCTTCCTTATCTGTTTTTTTTTCTCTAGGAAGTTAACACCTGCCGAGACACTCTGGATTACTGGACAATACATGGACTATGGCAAGCATCTAATGTAGTAAAACCTAAAGAAATAGTAGGAAAAGCTAGAGAGTCTATTCACTATAATTAGACACACACACACACACACTTTTATGTATGTATGAATGTTTTACCTGCATGTATATCTATGTACCATATGTGTATCCAATACTTGCTAGAAGTGGGCATTATTCCTGGGATTGGAGTTACAGGCAGTTGTGACCCTCCATGTGTGTGCTGGAAATTGAACACAGGTTCTCTGGAAGAGTAACCAGAGCTCTTAAATACTGAGCATCTCTCCAGCCCTCCTTATCTAAGATAAATCTTGGGTCTTTTCTTACTTTGTTCTTGGAGCCTATTATAAACAAATATTTAAAACCAAATTGTAAATGGATGAATTTGGAGAATATCCTCCTGAGCGAGGTATCACAATCTCAGAAAGATAAGCAGGGGATGTATTCACTCATTAGTGGTCTCTAAACAAACAAACAAGAAAAAAAGCCAAACATGCCCAAGCGGCAAACCACAACCACTGAACAGCTTGGGATCAGAAACACCCTGGACTGACCCTTCGGACCCCACTCCAACTATAGGAATACTAGACTCATTCTTGAGGGAAGGGGGACAAAACTGGATTTGGCCAGGAGTGGAGACTGATCCAAGCATTATTGGGTCAGTGGGACCATAGGACTGTCTGCTCCCTGCCCAGGGAGGGGATGGGGAGTTGCAGAGAAGAGAAATGTCAAGATGTGTTGGGAGGGGGAAGGGATCTTGAATAAGGATATACAGGGATGGAAAAAAAAAAAAATTCAGAGGGAAAGCTGAACACATAGTAAATATATGTGTAGCAATCTTATTTGCATTATCACCCTTGATAAGTCATGCTTATGATTTTTATCTTCTTTATTGTTAACTTTTCAGCATTTTAAATTCATTTTACTGGTTTTTTTTTTGATAAATACAAAATAAATAAAGAAGAAAAAAATACTAAATTGTTAGATTAGTAGATATATAGACAAATAATCTGTTTTACTGGCCACCAGGTTTGTCTGCATTCATTCTCTTAGTTTTTTATCTATGCATACACTTGTGGTATGGAAGGGTGCACATTAGTTTGCCACCTTTAGAGTGGATGTGGCCCATACACTTAGGATCCTCTGCTAGGAAAGGGCTGAGGAAAGTTCAGAGCTGTTTCCTGTATTTCCTCTGCTGAAGCTGGACTGTCTGGTACCATTAGCTCCTTCAGAACAAAGTCAAATGCTGACAGTTTGCTGGTAAACATTCTTTGTTGACTGGCTCCTGTCGAGTAGGGAATTCCTGATTAGAATATCTCTTTTATATGCAGATTTTAAGGAAAGTACTTTTTAGTGTCATGGGTAAGGGCTTCCTACCTAAGACTAATTTTTTTTTTTTTTAATTTTGAATTTCAAGGCCGGATAGAGCAGAAGATTGTAACCAATCCTGGTCCTTTAACTTAAATGAGATTAAGGTATTGATCGTTTTTATTATATTTCTATATAGAATAGAATATTGAACTAAAAAAACTTTTCAAAAGTGTACCTTCAAAGTCATGTTTAAAATTGCAGGGTCAGGAATGAATTCACTACGACTGAGCCCCTGGGTCTGTTTAGTAATTATTGCTATCTACAACAACCCCATAAAGTCAAAAAGAAAAAAACAAAGGCTCTACCTTTTTCCTCCTTGTCCTAGGTCTGAGTGGCTGTTGGAAACAAATTCAGCTGCCAGCAGGGCCTGTCCAGGCTGTGCAGACCCTTCTGCTTACCCACCAGTCCTAGCTAGTCCTTAGCCCTGGGGCTTCTGGGTCAGTGGGTGAAAGTGGGCACTTGGTCTGTGTGGTAAGGCTGAAACATTTCTAGACTACTGTGCCTTGGAGAGTTGGCACATGGTACCCAAGGCTGCTCATTCTGTCGATAGGTAGTCAGGAACTCTGAACAAGGAGGAAATGATAGGCCTCTTGAGTATCAAAATTCCTGTTCTAGAGTAGAACATAGGATTCTAAGTCAGGACTAAGTGTGAGCTTATGAGAGATTTTAACAGAAGTGCTCTTGGGAGTCACATACATGTTCATCTTTCCTTAAGCGCCACCAACAATTCCTGTGTTTGTTCATATGTCCAGGTACCTGGGGTGCCATAGAGGACATGGCAGGGATGACAGATAGATTTAAAGAGCCAACCTTTTTGTTGTTGGTTAATAGAAATAACTGCCCCCTCCACCCCTCCAAGGTAGGGTTTCTCTGTGTAACAGTCCTGGCTGTCCTGAAACTTGCTTTGTAGACCAGGTTGGCTGTGAATTCACAGCGATCAGACAAAACACACCTGCCTCTGCCTCCCGAGTGCTGGGATTAAGGTGTGCACCGCTGCCTGGCCTTGTTCTCTTGTTAGACCCTGTGTGTTTTCACTGCGGCTACTTTAACATGCTGCATGCAGAATAAGCACAGAGTCATTTTGCTCAGGTAAACTGTCAGAGCTTGAATGCTTCTGTTTAATATATTAGTTAAATTTGCTTAGAAGTTTTGAATTTGTTAGGTCTTGGGTAAACTTTTTGTTTAAATTGCATATAGGACCTTTTGGGAGACATGAAAGTCTACTGGCCAGATGTGATTCACCCATCTTCGAATCGTAGCCAGTTCTGGTAAGTCTGAATTTCTGTGGCCATATGCATTTTTAACATAGGTGTGAAGAATTTCTAAGGGTGTTCTGGATGACAGCTTAGCACAGAGAATAGGTGAGAGACTGTCTCCAGAGGCTGATGCTACCTTTATCAGGAAATGATCCTGGAGAGATGGCTCAGTGGTTAGGAGCGCTGACTGTTCTTCCAGAGGACCAGAGTTCGGTTCCCAGCACCCATATGGCAGCTCACAGCTGTCTGTAGTTCCAGTTCCAGGCAAACACCAAGGCAAAAAAAAAAAAAGAAAGAAAAAAGTCTAAAAAGAAATGACCCTGGTATGCTCCTTCCGTTACCCCTCTTCAGTGGTTTAAACGTGGGATGTGGTGGAGTTTGTGTTTGAGCTTGTTTTTCTAATCTATTCACATTTCACCCATGACTTCATTGACAGAATCCTGACTCCTGAGACTTAACAGATCAAATACACACACACTTTCTCACACATACACACACATATGCGCACACATACACACACACACATACATACACACATGCGCACATACACACACAGCATGCCTTAAAGACAGTGCTCTCACAGTGCCTGATCAGAGTCTCACAGGAACAGTCTCTAGGTCAGCCGGAACTAAACCTAGAATTAACCTAGTTGTTTGAAAAGTTTTTTTTATTTTTTTTTTCATTTTTTTTTTAAAGAATTAATTCAACTGAAGGTAATTTTTTTCTACATTTTTTTTAATGTGAAAGTTTATAATTTATATTACAGCTAATAATATCTTTTCAGATATCTTAATTTAACCTAGGAATATTTCTGTGTAGAATTTTTAGGGGAATAAAAAGTTTGGCAAAATGCTTTAAAGCAGCAGACTGTAAATAATGCCCCTTCCTGGATCATGGTGTTGAGTATGACCTTTTCTTGAGAGCATGCTGTTTTAGGATTCAATGTGAAAGTTGGGATCACTCTTAGATACACTGAATGACTAGTGAAAGTTAGGTTGATGAAGAATGATGGATGCTGTCCCACTGAGCTAGACTTCCATTGTTAATTCTAGAGAACTGTTCACCTAGTGGCTAGGGTAGCCTTGAACTTGTCTTTCTAGACAAGAAGCCCATTTTCTAGAAAGTACTTCAACTTAGATAATGGCTATAATGAATTCAAGTGAGTGAAAATGAAAAGTGCTTCCTTCAGACTTCGGGAGAATACCTATGTGTTAACTATTAGAGGCAGACAGGAAAGGGGCTTAGGTGGTCATGGTAACAAGCTGCCCTAGCTGCCTTAGAACTTGATTTGAAGACTGTGCTGGCCTTGAACTCACAGAGATCCTCCTGCCTCTGCCTCTGTAGTGCTGAGATTAAAGGTGCATGCTGCCATGACCTGGAGTATGCTGTGGTTGTAGAGATGTCCTGGAGATGGTTTGTGATGGAAAACATGGAAAGAGTGAGCTCTGTTCTTTGGAGATTGTTGCATGTTGCTGGACCTTGGTCTTTAGCACAGGGTATCTGACCCTCCTTCTTTGTGAAGGCAGGGGCAGGCTCAGTGCCTGTGGCCGCTCTGTTCTAGAGACTTACTGAGCATTCTTACGGTGAATCTCACAGGAAACATGAATGGGATAAACACGGCACATGTGCTGCCCAGGTGGATGCCCTTAATTCTGAGAAGAAGTACTTTGGGAAGAGCCTGGATCTGTACAAGCAGCTTGACCTCAACAGGTATGTACCCATCTCACTCTGTCATTGACCTAAGATCAGGCCACTGGGAATGCACACAGAACACTCCTGCTAACAGCCTCTCAGAGTCGTGTGGTGGGCTCATTTCTGGGAAATAATGAGCCCCTGAAAGCTTTGATCATTCTAGAGTATGACTATAAAGTACACAGACTTAGGTTGCCTCATGGTACTGACTTGTCATTGATGACTCAGCCCCTAGGCAGTGAAGACTGACAGGCATGCTGTAACCTCTGAAAAAGTTGCTGCCTTAAGACCATTTCCCTAGAGACACTGAGCATAAGTTGATCTCTGTATCCAGCTGTAGTGCTCCTTAAACAAGTATGAGATGTAAGGAAAGGGTCCTCTTAGTCCTAGAAATGAGCCAAATCCATGTATATTTTTACTGCCTGCCCTGACCTCAGTTCTGGACTTGTCACCACACCAAGTTAGTGAATATGTGAGAACATCATCGTGCTGGCTCTTAAGTGTTTCTTTCTTTGACTGAAAATTATAAGCCAGTGAATTATGAAAGCGTGAGAAGACCATCAGTGAGGAGGGCATCAGACTGCAGCAAGCTGAAGGCAGATAACCTCCAAACTTTGTAGACTGAAATCTTCATCCTTAGACAGGTGGTCCACGAGTGTGGAGCTCTCATGAGTGGAATTAGCGTAGACCTTGGAGAGCTTGTTAACCCCCTAGCCCCACCCCCCATGTAAGGACACAGAAATATAGGCTATGAGGAATGAGGGGTCACCTGACACATTAACTTTGACCTTAAGATTTCCCAGACTCTAGATATGTGAGGAATAAATGTCTGCTGAAAATGAAGGATTTTACAGTGTCTGTACACTGCTTCTCATTTTTACAGCTTGTTCTAGTCTGAGCAATTCTCCTTCAGATGAAAATAATTCCAAGATCCTTTGCTCATCAATCATATTTAAGGTTCATGAATTAAATCTGCTTAAAAGATGAATAACCCTCCATTGGTTCTCTAGACGCAAGCTTTGCTTCTTCAGCACAAAAAGCACTCACGATGAGGTGTCACCGTCTCACAGATAGTTTTATGTGTTACCATCGCACACAGGTGGGCCTTGAATCAATTAATCTGAGGAGAAGAAGAGGGGCAGGTGCCTTTGAAGAGATGAGATAACCAAAGAATGGTTCCTCAGAGTGGTGTGGCTCATTACTTCCCAGGAATGAGCCCCTGAAAGCTTTGATCATTCTAGATTATGTCTATAAAGTACCCAGACTTAGGCTGCCTCATGGTACTGACTTGTCATTGATTACTTTTGAGGGACCAAAGCCGATAAAGGCTTTGAAGCCACCAGCCAGCAAAGCACAGGGTTGAGAGGCCTTGTGATCTTTTCTGACATAAGTTGTATAATTTGGTTATAAGATCTCTTTAGATCTTATCCCCATGATATAAAAAGAATGGTTGGGCAGTGCTCAGATTTTGAAGTTCCTTTGTCTTTTAAATTTTGCTTATATTAAAAAAGGGGGGAGGGCAGGCATTGGTGGCACATGCCTTTAATTCCAGCACTCAGGGAGCAGAGGCAGGTAGATCTCTGAGTTTGAGGCCAGCCTGGTCTACAGAGTGAATTCCAGGATAGCCAAGACTACACAGAGAAACCTTGTCTTGAAATAACGCCCCCCAAAAAATGTTTTTTGCATTATTAGGCTGGATATGGTAGCCCAGGCCTTTAATCCCAGCACTTTGGAGGCAGAGGCAGCTGGGTTAAGACTGAGACCAGCTTGCTCTGCACAGCAGGTTCCAAGATAAGTGGGACTACACAGTGAGACTCTGTCTCAAAACAAAACAAAATAAAGCATCCAAATGTCTGAATTATCAAGTATATATACTTGGAGTTACATACCAGTGACTCAGCATCGTGAATTGAATAAATAGTTTATTTAACTTGTGGGGTTTTCTGAGAACACAGTATCTTTTGCAGTAAGGTAAAACCTTTGGAAACACTGACCCCAAAATTGTAGATTTTTCAGAAACCTCTTAAGCCCTTAGAAGGCACTGTGAAGAATCCGTGCAAGAAGGTCCATCATATACTTCTGGAGCACAGGAAAAAAGAGGGTGCCCTTCAGAAAGGCGGACAGAGCCCCAGAGAGCTTCTGCTGGTGAGAATGGTCCCAGCCTGGTAGCCACATACTGTGGTATGGGTTGAGACTAATTCATCTAACCATGTAGGAAAAGAAGAATAACTATTGTTATGAGCTAGAAATGGCCTAAGTAACCAAGTAGCTCCTATTTGCAGCCTCATAGTTTCTTCTTAGAGGCACATATGGAACTTTTACCTTTGCCATGGTGCTGTCTAGCCACAGCTACTCACTGGCTGTCAGCAAGGAAGCCCAGAGGCCCTGCTAACTGGAAGGTACTCTCCAGTGGATAGTGCTTGCTTAAAATGACAAAAAACATTCTACACATTCTTATAGAAGAATGATTACTCTTCCCAACTCCTCCAAGACAAATGGAGAATTTCCATCTTTTTCATAAGCTATAAACAAGGTATTAGAATCTGTAGATCATGCTTCTGTAAAGGCAGTAGTGTAAAGGCAGCCAGTCTTAGAAGCTGCAGAGCCTATGGGGCCTTTCTCAGAGCACCTGCAGGTGCGGACATGAGCTGGCACTCAGCTGTCTTCAGTTACAAGAGGATGTGACACAACGTGGCCACCTTTCTCATTGCTGCCTTTCCTGGGCCGCCTGCATCAGGTGGAACAGTATGTGACCACAGGTGCCGAGCAACATGTCCCAGTAATGCCATTAAAAAACAGCAATAACATGTCTAGTCAAAAATTGTAATAACATGTTAAACTCAGGTTATCCAAAGCACGAAAGTTGTAACTTATAATATTGTTTTGAAGTTACAATATTTTATACTTTGTTGGAACTCTGTGTTGATATTCTGTGCAGGCAGTGACACACTTATGTAGATTTGCAGAGACCTTTCCTGCTTGTCTGTTGCTGCCACAGACTGATGGCAAGTAGAGAAGAGAGAGAGTTGCAGCCCTAAACCTGCTCCCCTTGGGTCACAATCCCGGACCATCTAGGAAATCATGGGGGACCACAGAGAATTGCTTTGCAACAAGTGGTCTAGGGACTTTTACATGTGTCTCCAATATTTAAGTTGTTATAGGAAACTCTGATAGGATTCTAGGCTATATATATGCATTTAAATTCTCTGAAGATCTGGCCAGCACAGTTCTTCAGGATGAGTCTGGAGTCACATGAGACAGGATAAGCTATTGGGCAGAGCCTGTGTGTCCAGGAGCTTGCACAGGGTATGTTATTATGGATGGGGTGGTGTGGAGCAGCACTGTTGTGCAGCTTTAGATTCTGGAAAATGCCCGTGTTGGTAGTGTGTGCGCAGGTACAGAAAAGAAGGAGCTGGGAGCTGCCGCTGCTGTTCTTCTTGTTGGGTTTATTGCTGGAAGTCAGAAAAAACACGCTCCTTTAAATACATCTTATCTCACTGTGAAATCCAATAAAAAGCCACATGTACCATCATAATGAAGCTAATTTAAAATTTTTATTTTAGTGTACTGCTGAAATTTGGGATCAAACCATCTATCAATTACTACCAGGTACGTCCTTCCTTTAGCTCTCTGTCTCATATCTAGTGTTTGTCACTGGGGACTCTGGCAGGACCCATTTATCTGTGAGCTGAGAATCTCAGACTGATTCTCTGAGGTGGTTTTTGTGCTTATTGTAAGGTGTGGCTTTAAAAACAGCTTAAGAGGTGCCATTGTGGGGACAGGGATGGACCTGTCTGCGTGAAGTAACCCAATAACCCTGTGAGACTGTGTGCTCCCTTTCCCAGTTGATATGTATCTTTCCCTCTGAGGACAGGAAGGAGTTGGACCCTGGCCTTGAGGAAGGAGCATTAGCTGCCAATTAAGTTAGACCCTTCTGGGCAGCCACAGGATGAGGTTGTTTTAGGGCTTCCCCAAACTCATCTGGACTCTTGCTTAAGCTGCTGGGCAGTGGGATAGGGTGGGGGTAGTGTTTACAGTTGTACCTGGCTTGATGTTAAGCCATGGTATCCATGGTGATAAGAATGACAACCTGCTGCTGAGCTACTTCATGCACTTGGTAAGGCAGCAGGAATACCAGACAGTGATTTGGAAAACTGATCCAAAAGTGGCTGACATGTCAGCAGGCTTTCAGCTTTGCATCCAGCATCCAGACTTGTTCCGCTCATGTGCTCTATGATACATTGGTGCTGCTGGACCCCTGGGAGGAACCTGGTGACTAGGCATAGAGTGCAGTTCATAGCTTACATGGGTCCTGAGGAAGAACGCTTGGGTGGTAGTGAGCACAGGCATGGCTGGAAGGTGAGAGCAGGTCTCTGGAGAGTCAAGAGAAGAGATGTGTGAAGAACTGGGATGATAAGAGGGGTGATGTGCTGTGAGACAGGCAGCACAGAGAAGTTCCTAATGAACCTGTCTTGAGCAGTGTTCTGGTTGCCTGGTGCTAGAGACCAAGGACAAAGGGGGAGATGGCCTCTAGGGTCAGGACTGGGCCATGTGGTAGGTGCTAGCCAGACTCACTTTGTAGGGCATGTCCAGCCTTTGTAGGACTCAGTAGGGGAGGGAGATAGGTGCAGCCTGGCAGTGTGAATTTGAGGGAGCAGCTGAGGCAGCAGAGGGAGGTAGAAGTGTCCTGTAAAACAAGCACTGCTGAAGTCCACAGCCCAGGGCCCAGCTAGTGGTGGGTAGAGAAGCATCTGTAGTAAGAGCTTTATTCCAGGTCCTTTTCCTTAAAAGAAAAACATCAGTGAGCATGTGAGAATTCTCCTGGTGAAGTTCATTGCTAATGCTTCTATTTCATACCAGCTTGCAGATTTCAAAGATGCGCTTACCAGAATCTATGGTGTGGTGCCTAAAATCCAGTGCCTTCTCCCAGAACAGGTCAGACTTTGTCACTCATCTGTCTCTATGGAAAAGATGATTTTACTTTGCTGATAGTTTTGTCTCCATTGTGGAGTTTCTGGGACATGGTTACATTTGGGCATATTTTCTGTGTATCTGTGTGTATAGGGAAGTGATTGAGAAAGCACAGAAATGTTTTGAGGTAACTCATATGTTTCTAAAATTCCTTTCTTGGGGATAGATATATAAACAATATCTGCTTCCTCTTCTAAGATTTCAGTAACAGACTGAGGCATGATTCCACCAAAGTTCACTGTGGAAACCCATGAGTTTATTGAAGTTAGTTACAGAACGTAAGTGAGGGGTTACTTACAGGGGCATTAGTGCTACTCTCCTGAAAGGCCTACCTAGAGTGTCTACCCAGCAGGGATGAGGGCTTTTCCGTAGCCTCATAGATGGAGCCTCTTCTAACCTTTTTCAGCTTTACACATCCAAGCTCCTCCTGGAGACTACATGCAGTCAGTGTAGAGTTGCCTACAGCTGGGTATGCAGGTGAGGGCCACGTGACCCTCCTGCCCTCTGTGATGGCATGTAAACATTTATGGAGCCCAGATGGGATGATCTTTTGCAAGCAGCACAGCTGAACTCACAGAGATGGCAGTTGTTTGGCTCAAAGACTAGTTTTGTGCAGGACCATAGGCTTTGACTTTTTTTTTAATTTAATTTTATTATTTAAAGAGGTTTTTCTTCTATATACTAACCACTGTTCTTCCCCCCCACTCTAATTCCCATCCACTCCTTAGCCAAGGTCAGGACTCCCGGGGGAGTCAATACAGTTTGGCACATCAAGTTGAGTCAGGACCAAGCCCCTTCCTCCTGCTCAAGTCTGAGCAAGGTGTCCCTCTATAGAGAATGGGCTCCAAAAAGCCAGTTCATGCACTAGGGTTAAATCCTGGTCTCACTACCAGAGGCCCTTAAACTGCCCACACCATTCGACTGTCATCCACCTCCAGAGAGTCTAGTTCATTCAGTCCCCTGCAGGTTCCCCATCTGTCAGTCCAGAGTCCATGAGCTCCCTGTAGCTCAGGTCAGCTGTCTCTGTGGATTTCCCCATCATGGTCTTGACCTCTTTGCTCATATAATCTCTCCTTCCTTTCTTCGACTGGACTGGGAGCTCAGCTCAGTGCCTACCTGTGAATCTCTGTGTCTGATTCCAACAGTTGCTGAATGAAGGTTCTATAATGACCATTAGGGTGGTCATCAATTTGATTATAGGGGAAGGCTAGTACAGGCAGCCTCTTCACTATTGCTTGGGGTGGGTCTTAACTGAAGTCATGTTTGTGGATTCTTGGGAGTTTCCCTAGCACCAGGTTTCTCCCTAACCCTACAGTGGCTCCTCTGTCAAGATGTCTACATTGTTGTTCTTCCTCTTCCCCCGCCCCAGCTCAACCATCCCGTGCCCTCATGTTCTCTTCCCAATTGACTCTTCCCAATAGATCTTCTCTATTTCCCCTTCCCAGGGGGATCCATGGATGTCTCTCTTAGGTTTCTCCTGTTACCTAGCTGGTTATTCTTTTTTTCATGTCTAATATCCATTTATGAGTGAGTACATACCATGTTTATCTTTCGGGGTCTGTGTTACCTCACCCAGGATTTTTTTCTACTTCCATCCATTTGGTGGGATGCAATGTCTTTTAAAGATTTATTTATTATGTATACAGCATACAGAAGAGGGTGCCAGATGTCATCATAGATGGTTGTGAGCCACCATGTCATTGCTGGGAATCAAACTCAGGACCTTTGGAAGAACAGTCGGTGCTCTCAACCTCTGAGCCATCTCTCCAGCCCCGGTGGGCTGCAATTTTATGTCATTTCATTCTAATGAGAATATCTTGTTAGAGGAGGAGGGGGAGGGAGGGAAGGGAAGAGGTAAAGATCTAAGTTAAACATTTATAAGTTTCTAGGACTTTTTGTTTTCTCTATTTGTTTGGTTTTGTTTTTGAGACAGGGCTTCTCTATTATATAACTGGCTGTAGAGACCAGGCTGGTCTCCACTTTATGGAGGTCACTTGCTTCTCTTCACATTACACCTGGCCATTTCTAAGCTCTTCTGTTGCCACTTTTAATCACTCTAATTGTAGCTTTCTGTCTAATTTCTAGACAAAATTTCCAGGTTATTAATAAAAGTTGAGATTCTTTTGGCCACAAGGAACTACCTTGACATTTACTTTGCCAGGGTCCCCATTTGTGCTTTGGGCACATTTGGGTCAGTGAGTCCTAGGTGACTGTGAGGAACAAGCACCCACCCAGGTCCCCTCTTGGGCACCAGCCCTCCTCCGTTCAAAGAGGCTTTGCTCAGAGTCTGGGGTCTCTGATCTGGGGCTGCTGCTTTTGTTGTTTTCAGGGGCTGAAGTGTCATGATCCCCAGATTGATAGTAACCTATGGTTCCTGGATTCTGAAATGTCTGTCATTTTCTGTATTTAGGGAGAGACTGTACAAACTGTTGGTCAGATAGAGCTATGCTTCACCAAGGAAGACCTTCATTTGCGGAACTGTACTGAGCCAGGTGAGCCGCTCTCCTCCAAGCAGGAAGACTGGCTGGCCATGGGGGCTGCATCCACACATGGGATGATGGTCTGTGAAGACGGCCCCATCTTCTATCCTCCACCTGCAAAGACCCTCCAGTGATGGTCACACTTGGAAAACTGTACATGTTCCACAAAGTAAGGAAAAGTCACAGACCATTGCTTTTGAGAAATCCACTCAAAAGTTTATTAAAATGTGTTGGCCTTTTTTTTCTCGTGTGTTAATGAGTTGATTGTTGTCCAGTCTTAATTAGTAGCTGCTCCTATGCCCTTCCTGATAGCTGCAGAGAAGCAGTTAGTGTCAGGCCTATTTCTTGTCCAAAAGGAGCTAGATTCATACCCGTAATAAGAAACTGGAAATCTTGGCACAGCAATTTTTTTTATTTTGGTCAAGTTTAAATTATCCTGTTTCTTTTTTATTTAAAAAAGTTTATTATTATTATTATTATTATTATTATTATTATTATTAGAATGTGTGTGTGTGTGTGTGTGTGTGTGTAGTTTGCACATACCCTGAAACCTGTATAGAAGTCAAAGAACAATCTTGGGGAATCATTTTCTTCATCATAGATCTGGGGATCAAACCCTTGTCCTCATGTTGCAGTGAAACAACATTCCCCAGTGAGAATTCACTCTATACTCTCAGGGAATAAGGAGAAAGGACACTCTCTATAAGGACACTCTTTAATAAAGTGTGTGTCTGGCCTGGCAGCCTGGCTAGTGCCCAGAGACTGACCATGGCGAGAAATACTTGGCAGTTCATATAGATGTTGGGCTGTAATGGCATATACATTGGCATCTGTAAATCTTCTGTAGGTCCTTGCCATGAGTTAACCATGAGCAATTAAGCATGTTTTATAGAGACAGATACTGAAGATTTTGCCATTTTGGTGAGATAGTAAATTTACACAGCAAGGAAACTGTCGCAATTATTTCTGGAATAGATTAATGTTTCTCTTTTCATGTATTGTTACCCAGGGTCATCCACTTGTCTGGCAGAATTATGTTCTTGGTTAGGGGGCCAGGACTTTACGGGCAGCTGTTTTCCAGGGCCACCTCCTTTGAACTGAATGGGAAAAGCATGTTTCTTGATAGCAATAGGGCCTGATGATCTACTCTGTGCCAGGGTTGTCCTTTCTGTTACGGGCATAGGGACTAACGGGATGTGGCAATCTAAGTGAACAAATCTTAGCAGAAACAGATTCTCAGCAAACCTAAACTTACACATTTTTTCTTCAGGATCATTTTGTGGGGAAATTGTGTACCTTGGGCTTATTTAGAAGATAATTTCAACAGGAGGCTGCATTGTCTCTTCTCTTTACAAGTGTTTATTTTCCTGTTCTTGGAGGAGCGAGAGAGGCAGAGCTTGTAGTATTCCTCAGACTTTACCTTAGTCTGCTTTGTTTTTAAGCCCATCATTCTTAAAATGGGGTATATTTCTACTTCTGGTCTGAGTATTTTTTAAGAGCAGCCTGAATTCAGATAGGCTGGCATGATGGGAAGGGGTGGGCTCTGGGAGGAAGTGGCTCATGTGAAATGAGTGGGTTAGAGTCCTGAGGTCTTCATGCAGGCTAAACACAGTGAAATCCTCTGGCTAGCACAGCGGCTCTCAGCACCCGTCACTTGACCAGTCCTCTGATTTTCCGTTCCTGTTTGTGTTCTGGCCAACTGCAGAGCAGCAGGTAGTAAATAAGTCAGGTAAGTGTGAGGGCTTTGATGAGCCATGGAGAGACCAGTTCCAAATTCTGGTTTTCCAAGTGAACAGACATAAGCATTTTTCAAATTTAGCTCACTAAAGCAACTCTGACCACTTTGTTCTTCCTGTAAACTTGACAGGATGTTTTAACACAGACCTGCGGGTTAGTCAGTGGGAACCTACATTAGGGTGAGTTGCACAGATAATGTCTGAACTTGAGACCAGTCCATCCTATGGGGTGTGTATTGGAGGCATCGTTCAGGGAGGCAGTTTACTCAGTGAAGGATGTTTTTTGTTGTTGTTGTTTTTTGCCTGGAGCTTTGGGGAAAGGAAAGCCCTGAAGCTAGACCTGGAAGGATGGCCAAACTAACAGGTAAGAAAGTGGACAGACACATGGAGACTGTGTCCAAAACTAGCTTCTACCCACAGTTATGCTGCCATCACCTCTTGCCTTGGTATGTGGATCCTACCCAGGATGCTTTGCCCAGCCCTGGAGCAGTACTTCCTATTCATGTTATGGGATGAGTGGTCATCACTAGCCCTTGCGTCCTTCTCAGAGCTGGCAGATGATGGCTTTCCACACCTATCGTTTGACATCACACCAGCTGCTTTTGAAAGGACTTCAAAGCAAATAGTTTCACTGTCATTATGAAAAGCATCGCATTGCATTTTGCATCCCATTTATCAACTTAGTTCAGAGCCTCACAGATTCTTACCTGGACTATTTTACAAGCTAACTGTTCATACTGCAAATACCACTCTGGTCACCTGTTCCCTAGAAGATGAGCCTACAGTTCACTGCTTTCCACTGGGTCCATTGATGCTCTCCAAGGTTGTAGCTGAATGTACCTTCTTGCCAGGGATGGCCTGGGACACACTTGTTCCACTAAATGGAGAAATTCCCTCTGTGGCTTTAACACCCTGACTTCTTGAGACTTGGGATGAAGTCCAGCAGTGGAAAGAATTTACTTCTTGGAGTACATGACTGAGAATTCATTTTAGAAGATTTCTTTCAATCTCTATATTTCTTCTGAAGTTATGTAAATATTGCATTCCTCATCATAGTCTGTATTTATTTCCTAGTAAGTCAGTGGACTCAGGCGTCCTGTTTTATTCTGAGTTAAGATCCATTATTTTCATAATTGTTCCAGTGGGAGTCCCCAGCTGGTGTCTGTGTCTGCTTCTCATGTGTTCCAAGATCCTGCCTCTTCCCAGGGAGACAAGCACTGTCGTCTCCCCGTGTTTATGTTTGAACTGACCTGCATATGCGGCAACCCACAAGTCCATGCCAGTTCCAGTTCTAATCTAATACCACAAGGATTACCACGATCATTTCCCTTTCCATCTGGGCACCTGGTTCTCTATGACGAAAGCTGGCTTTTATGGTTCCCTTCGGTGTCTTCACGTATTTGATGGGTTCCCTGCTTGGAGATGAGCTCCTGCTTGCCTCTTCTGCCACACCATGTAGATGAGGGTGTTCTGACTGCGCACTCAGCTGCTTTCGTCCTTCCCCAGCCTGCTCTAACCCACTGGGTCTCTGACATCCCACCACAAGGGAGGGAAAGAGGGAAGAAGTTGTTTTTACCAGTTTTCAGTGCTTCATTTTCATAGTCTGTAAAATTCATTCTGTGCATCCCTACACACTAACATTTTTGCAGATGTAAAGCACAGGCAGTAGGATTAGAGAACATGGTTCATGTGTAGCAAATAGTAGACATGCTCTAAGAGCTCACCCTGACACTCTGCTGTAGTATTCTTCAGAGGGTTCAGTGCAGGAAGATTGCGTTAGACATGTCTTTGCCCCCACGTAGACGGACTCTAGGGTGGAGTTCACATTGAGAAGCTCTGGAGGTTGAGGTCTGAGGCTGTTGCTTCCTCTGCGGACCTGAAGAGATGTTACCTGTTTCTCTACCTTGTTTTGTTTTTACCACATTTCAGTACCACCTTTTACATAATGTGTTCCTACCTTCTGCATGTTGTTCTTAGTTTTTCCTGCCCCCCCACCGAATGGAATGGTCTCTACCTCCCTAACCCTGTGGAAGGGTGGGAAGCAGCTCTCCAGGCAGCCTCCAGAAGCAGAACACAGTGGAGCCTGTCAGAAGAACAGGAAGGTTCAAGGGAAGGCTGAGGAAGCAGTCAATGTTCCCTTTTCAAGAGCTGGCAAGAGAGAAATGTCCTTGAGCTGCTGGGAGATGCTACTGCTGCTGCAGTGACGTGTACTTGGAGTCTCTTAGCACAACACAGTAGATCCACACTACTCATGTCTAAGCTCTAGGACCTCCTTCCACTCTGCGTGCTCTTCAGTATGGCTCCATGGGGACCCTCCCTCCTAGAATTCACATGATAGGTGGTGCTTGCCTTAAGACCTCCTGTGACTCACTGCAGAATCCTGAAGAGCAGATGGAGGAAGCCAAATTTGAGATTGATGGACAGTTGCTGCATGGTCAGTATCTGTTGCACGTGTGCCATAACTTACTGGCTTCACCCCATATGAGAAGCCGGCAAAAGAAACACAGTTCCTGTGTAAGTCCCTGGTGAGGCTATGCCATGTACCAGGACCCTGGCAAGACTTTGTCAAGGTATTGCAGGCCATCGCCAATCTGACCTCAGCCCCCACCCTGACCCAGCCTACCAGCACTTATGTTCTCTCCCTGTGCCGTTTCTTCTGTAGGCTGTTTGGTGGACGAAGGGCAGACACCAAAGCTAGTCTCCAGCCACATGTCCCCATTTTTTTCTCTGATTCTGAAACATGATTTTGTCCTTTTAAAATTGCATGTGCTTTTCTTTGAGACCAATTAAGCAGTAGGCAAAAACAGGACTTCAGGCAATCCTAAACAAATGCATGTGTCAAGAAAACCCACGGCAAATAATAATGCCATCAGTAATAGGAATTGGTCAAGGCCATTTTAAAATTAGTATTACTTAGTTACCACTTATGAGTCTTGGAAAGCAGAGGATGTGGCTGGGAGCAGCAGGAAGGCCATAGGAGAGAGGGGTATTCAGAAAACGACTACATAAAGTCTCCTGTGTAGGTATTACTTAATTTTCAGAAACATTGTTTTGCATGTGTATGTATGTGTGTGTGGACACACATGGTATGACATGCATGTGGAGGTCAGAGAACAGATTTAGGCAGTCAGCTCTCTCCCTTCACCATGCAGATGACAGGCTTGAGCTCAGGTTGTTGGTCTGAGCAGAGCTTTTCTCCGGGCCATCTTGCTGGCCTGTGAGTGGCATTTTATTGTAAAGTTGTCCTCGATTCTGGCCCCAAGGACACTGATGCTGAGAGTGATCGTGAGAAACTGAAAAGTACCCAAAAGATGTAGAAGGATTAAATTTAGACATTCTCATTAAGTGATCATGCTGTACTTCATCTCAGCAATGCTGGAGCTGCTACAGGAAGGCTGTGTGTGTGGTGCAGGGCTTTTGAGTAACAGGCTCTTTAGTGGCCCAGTTGTGTACCACCTGAGGACCTAAAATGCTGAGCATTCATAGTCATCAAAGCAGACTGTGAGCAGTGACTGACTCCAAGTTCTGTGTCTCACACTAAAGAAGACTAGAGACCCAGACAATTGTGGTATTGTGCAAAGCAAGCTTTATTAAATATTATTACAGAAAAATAGGAAATTAAGAAAAAGTGAGAGAAACTCCCAAGGGTGGGAGGGGTTTCCAAAAAAAGAAGAGAAGCCTTTGAATTTCCCTTGTCTAGGAGTTTTATAGGGCAATGGTAGAAACTGGACAGATGCTGAGGCAATCCCTGTTGAGACCGGTAAATGTTCTGAGTCATCATGGAGGATGCCAGTGAAAGCCCCCACATCCTATGCGCGTCCCCTTAGCTCACCAGGGCAATGGTGTGAGGTTCGGGTTTGGAGCTTCTCTCTGCCCACATCTGCCTCCAGCTTTGACCCTGACTGTCTTAGCTCTCTGTCTCCTGACCAGTGCTATTACCCTTCCACCTTGCTGGTAACTATGCTAAGCCTTCTCTGTTCTCACATTTGCACGACCAGCTTGTAGCTTTCCTGTGGCAGAAAGTTAACTCTACCACAGCTGCTAGGATACAGTCAGTAATGGTTTTTATTGGTTTCTTCATAGTGCCAAGTATTGGGTAGTCAATTAATGTAAGTTTATTAACAGTCATCTTAAAATTCTGTCTGTTACAATTGGCTGGATTAGAAGCCAGCATCTGTACTAGGACAAGCATGACCTGTATCCTGTATATGTCCAAGAATACTTGGAGGGGCAGCCAGCCAGCTCCACAGACCCAGAACTCTGTCCTTCCTCTTATCTGTTAGCTTGGTTATCTCACACCTCTCATTCCAGACTGCTGTGTTAACCCTTAACCCTCCTTTGAGCTGTAGCCCCACACATGAGCAAAAGAAGACCCTTTCTCTTCCTTTCTAAAGATAGATAGCTATTCACTGCCTCATTGCAAGCCCTCAGAGGGCAGCCAGTGTATGCATAGGACCCCACTCTATATGTGTGTCAGCATCACGAGAGGCAGTCTCTACCTTGTGTGTGGCTTGGGGCACCAGTATCATTCAGAAAGAGCAACCATGCATATGTGCATGGGCACCATGATTTTACTACAGCAGAGGTTGCAGTCTTAGCCTCTATTTTCAGAATTGGGCACTTCCGGAAAGCCAGTTACTATAGTCTTTCTTGTTGGAGTCCTAACTAGAAAGGGCCTAACACGGCTACACTGTCCCTCCCTTATCCCATGGCTCCTCTTAATCTGTAGTTAGGTAGAACATTCATAGAACACTCGACCCTCCAGGTTCCTGTACCAGCAGCACTCTCTATCGCCACCTGCTTCTTATCATTTAGAAGCTTTGTGCGCCTGTCCCGCTTGGCTTTATAACCCCTCTGCTGTCCTTTTCTATTAATTTCTTTTGCATAAATCCCATTACTTTATTGTTGATGTTTTATAGAGTACTCCCCACTCAGCATGTAAAGAGGCACCTGGCACTTTGGATGGTTCAGGAGGTGGGAGCGAGAGGCTGAGCCAAGTGACCAATGAGTGGGTGGGACGAGTGAGGCCTGTGTGAGCAACAGCAGCAAGCCTGGCATAGGCCCAAGAGAGAAAGGGGTTTTGAGGCCTTGTCCAGCTTCTGGAAGCTTACAGGAAGGACCAATATTAAATCTGGGTTTTCCGCAGAGAAATGGAGTCAGACAGACTGAGACCTGTAGTGATGACTTAGTGGTGGACATTTGGAGGAGAGAGTGGACCGGGGAGCGGGGGGGGGGGGGGAGAGTGGTGACAGAAGAGGCCCAAAGACCTGGGCCTGATCACATCTGTGAAGTTCAGAGCTGTTGTGGACGATGCTTGGAATTTATTCCACCCACTGCCTGCAGGGTAGTCTGCTGGGAATGATGGATATGTCTGGACAATAGAGTCTCACAAACTGGAGACATGTGAAATTCCTCTCAGATTCCAAGGAAATCATCAGTGTCCCATACACCCTAGAAAATGAATGTCCACTCAAGAGAAGAAATGTCCATCAGCCTGCATATAGTCACCTCTACCTCATTAACAGTGGGGACCACATACAGGCAATATTCAAACAGACACTCAGGGGAAGAATGGTTTGTTTCAGCTGACATCTATCACTGAGGAAACCATGGAGGAATGCTGCTTGCTGGATCACAGGCTCATGCTTAACCAGCTTTCTTACATAGTCCAGACCACCTGCTCAGGGAATGGTGTCTCCTAGAGTAGGCCGGCCGGGCTTGCCTCATCAGTTATAATCAAGACAGTCTCCCACAGACATGCTGGAGGTCAGACTCTCCGTCTGTGCGCTTCAGCCCTGGTGCTGTCTTTCTACTCTTCTTGGGTGTTTTCATTGACGCTGTTAAATGCTGTTTTTTTCCTTGTTGGTAACCTCTCCTCTGCTCAGTTATCTCCATGCAATCTTTCTTTTAGATTCCAGGGTAACAGAAAAGGCAATTCCACAGGCAGTAAAAGAATTTACCAGAGACGTGAAAGACAAAGAATCTGTTGAATTATATTCCAAGAAAGCAGCTTCAGAGAAGGAGTCAGTTTTTTTTTTTTTTTAGTAGCAGTTATGGGACAGGTTACTTTTTTTTGTCAATGGGAGACCCAGTGAGGATATGTATCTGAGAGGTCAGGTGAACTACTGGCTACTTGCCTAAGTAGTGAATTTTGCAGGACAAGTTATTTTTTTTTTTTTAAATTGACTGTTTGTGTAAGGTCATTAGCCAATGGGCTTCAGATGTCTATGTAGTGCATCAGTTATATTCTAAATGGTTGTAGCCAGAGTATATGTGAGAATTAGCTTTTATATTGAGGCTTTTGTATCTATAGTGGACTGTGTGTCTATAACATTAGAAAAAAGATTGTGATCAATGAGGATTTGATGTGACAACATTCCCGAATCCCAAGACCTTTTGCATTGTTTTAATTCTTGGCTGTTCTGGATGTAGCTTTAAGCATGATCCTAATGACACATGTACTAGATTCAGCAATCACAGGCCTTGAAATTTTAAAAATAATTTTTTATTATTACAGAATAACATAACTACTGAAGGAGACTTGGAGAATGCAAATAGACATGAGGAAACAGCTAAAATGTATCTATGGTTCTATGGCACAAACAGTGCCTGAGCCCCTCTACTCCACTGTGGTTTTCGGTTTCAGCATTACGGTTTTCTGGATTGATTCTGCCTGTTAGAAGCTTCACTTAGTTCTTGAAGTCTCCAGCACAGGGAAGATTCAGACATCTCTAACCACTGTTTAGTTCTTTTGGCCCATGTTTTGTTGACATTGTTTATTCATATCCAGTCTATTACCTTAAACGTTTTCTTTCTGCAGTGGAGGGCAGAGTCAAAATGATGGCTCACACCTGCAGTTCTAGCCCTGGAGTCACAGGAGGAGGAGGATTGCTCTGAGTTTGAGGCCAGCCTGGACTCCAAAGTGAGACTGTGTCACAGACAAACTAAAATGAATCTGAAAAGATTAATCATAAAATTAAAAGCCAGGGGCTAGAGAGATGGCTCAGAGGTTAAGAGCATTGACTGTTTTCCAGAGGTCCTGAGTTCAATTCCCAGCAACCACATAGTGACTCACAACCATCTATGATGGCATTTGGTACCCTCTTCTGTATACTGTATACATAATAAATAAATAAATCTTTAAAAAAATTTTAAAAGCCAACCAACCACCCAACAAAACCCAAACTAAGTCAGAAGGATTCTCAGGAGCTGCTTCATGCTCTCCACTCGGCTCCACCACTAACAGCTACTTTTCATTACACATCTCTCTCTTTACTCATCTCTCCAGGTATCCTTCCACATAATATATCATCTATGTCATTGACTGCATATCAGTCTTTATTTAGCCTTTTTTTTAAATGTCAAATCTGCATTTAACAATGCTGGTGAGATGGCTTAGTGAATAAAGGAGTCTGTCGACAAGCCTGATGCCTGAGTTCAAGCACATAAAACTACTGCTGTGCAACCCTGATGATCTGAACTAGATTCCCACAAGGCAAGGTGAAGAGAGAATCCATCTTTGAAAATAGTCTTCTGACATTACACACTCACGGCTCACACACGTACATGGCACGCACGCACACACACACACACACACACACACACACACCTTAAAAAAAGATTAATGCTGACAAAGGTTCAGCATTTGACAGCACAGGAAGCTTCCACTGGCTTCAAGCAGAAGACATCTATTTTTATTGAAGGAGGAAGTGATCTCAGCTGGCACAGTGCATGTAAAGGACGCTAACCAGCTGTGGGTAGGAAAACAGATTGACAAGAGACAAAATGCTGTTTTTAAGGAAAATCAAGCCACACTTGAGAGAAAAATCTGGATGGAATAAGCAAATCAGAAGGCTGTTTGGCTTGTTGTAAACAGCCAAGTCTTCAGTATTTTATGTGAAAGAAATGCAGGTCTTTGGATACACAGTGAAGTCACTGACAGAAAGTGTGAATGCTCTTGCTCTAGTGATTACAGTTCCGTGTGGATCCATTTTACAGTACAGCTAAGAAGATGGGAGATGTTCACTTAAATAAACATTTTAAGTACAGTTTAGATACTACATGCTAGTTTTCTCTAAAAACTAGTGAGAACTGAAAAAGTACTTTTTCTTTATGATTATCAAGGGTGGTCAAACATGTTGGTTTTGTTGTTGAAGAAGCTCACCATTATAGGAAAACTTAAGTTTAGCATGGTTTATTTGGACAAAGAATGATTGACATGCATTTCTCAAGGTTAGTAGAATTTGGGTGTACTACAGGGAAAGAAGCACAGGTGTTTTCATAGACCAGAAGTGACACACAGAAGCTGTCTGCTTGGCTACAGTTGGGCATTGTCGTTGTTGGGCAAGGTTGGGTCAGTTGTCAGCCTATAGTTGACTTAAAGTTTCATTATTTATGATTAGCAGAGTCTCAGTGATTTGTTACAGGAATATGCTGATTTGGTTGAGGTTTGCTCACATAGGAATGAGGTTGAAGTTTTATGTATGGAGGCTCCTTTAGGCAAAGATGGCCTTTCTTCCAGGGAGGGACACTTACCTCACTTTGTTGCCTTGTGAACAGAAGACTCAACCCTTGCAGGGCATTTTTCCTCCCCTCTCACCTCATACAGTGGTTTGAATGAGAAATGTCCCACTTCATAGGTTCACATATTTGAATACTAGTTGATGGCACTGTTTGGGGAGGCTTTGGTGGGTGAGCCTTGCTGGAGGAAATACATCACTGGGGGCTGGCTTTGAGAGTGGATAGCCTTACATTATTATAGTCTGAGCTCTCAACTTCATGTTTGTTGTTGAAGATGTGATCTCTCAGCTTCCTGTACCTTCTGCCATGCTTCCACCATTATGGATTCCTCCTCTGGAATTATAAATTCTTTCTTCCATAAGGCACTTTTGGTCGTGGGATTTTATCACTGCAACAAGAAGTAGCCATCTGTTGCTCATCTTTCCAGGTCTCCATGTTGCCTCGGATGTCCTCAAATTTTCCGTGTGGCTGAGGTTGGCCTTGAACTCGTATGCCCTCTGCTTACTTCCCAAGTTCTGGGTTTACAGGTGGATCCACCACACCTGGCCCAGTTTCTCTTCTCCTACCCCCCTCTTTCCCGTCTTTCCTCACCATACTCCATCCATCTCATCATCTCCCTTCCTTCATTTTTCTCCTCATCCTTCATTACTTTTCTTTTAAATCACATTAATTATGAGAGGAGGGCAGGGGTCCATCTTGTCCTGATAAACCCCGAGAGGTGTCCACGCCTGTCTATGTGATAGCTGTAGAGCAGTGGGTCCCACACAGGTTATGTTAGGCCCTGTCTCCTGCTCCAGGGCAGAGGATCCTGGCATAAGAGGCAACAGAGAAGGTGAATGCTTGATGTAGAGCAGCCTCAACATTGATTCATTCTTAGAGGATCCCCACAGCTGCCTTCTTAGATACGTGTGGAAGCACTGTCTGCCCTATCAGGGGTGTGGCCACAGACCACCCACCGTGCACAGAACGGCCCTTTGGGGCTTAGTGAGGAACCAGAAGTAGTTTCCTCCAAGATTTTTCAGTACAATCTGATTACTCTCTGAAAGAAAAGAAGAAGTTCTTTTTATTTAAATAAATATATCTAATTTCAGTCTCTAAATGATCCTAAAACCTCCAAATTGCCTTGGAATTATTCTGAAGTAATAACGTAGTCATATTACAGAGGATCAAAGGCTCTGCTACAATAATTCCTCTCTAGTATCCTCAATACTAGGCTCAATATTAATCTCTCAACATTTTTTTTATAAACCACTTTTCCCCCTACAACATTTAGAGAAAATAAAAAAGGTTGACGAGTTCTGTTAGGTCCTAACCATTGTCCTCCTCCCCAGTCTGCCTTCCCAAACCATCCCTTGTTCAGCAGATGTGTAGAGAATGAACCAGGCCCCTGCTTGACCCTGGTGAGACGTTAGAAGCACGTGAGAGCTTCCCCAGCCCTGGGTGGGAGGCAAAGCTTGAACACCTACTTTCTGTGTGGATATTGGTAAACTCATCCAAAAGGGATAGAGAACCATGGCCTGCTGTTGTCTTTGAAGAGCTCGGGATTAAGTCTCAGGCCTCTCGAGGGCTAGGTAAGTGCTCTCTCTCACTGAGCTGCACTCTGGCAGATTCTTGTCACCTTTCTTCTCTTTAAGGAAGTGCCCTCAGACGGGTGCAGACACACAGAACAGAAGAGCTCTCTAGCGGGACCAGAGAGATGGTTCTGTGGGTAAAAGTGTTGGATAGCTAAGTTTAACAACCTGATTTCAGGTTACCAGGATCCAACAAAAAAATAGACGCAGTAATGTAAGAATCTGTAATCTTAAAGCTCCCCATAGAGAAATGGGAGGCGGAGCCAAGAGAATCTCTGGAAGCTTGTGGGCCAGCCTGGCTTTAGTACTGATGACAAACCCATCCATCTCAAGCAAGGTGGAAAGACCAGAACTGACACTTGAAGTCTGTCTTACTTCCACAAGCATACCTTGGTATGTGCATGCCCACACTACATGTGAACAAATATCCTATACATACACACACACACACACACACTGGTTCACTCCTTAAGCACTTACTGTGTGTGTTCAGCCCAGCACTGGGTGCTCTAGTGAGCACTGAGCGGCTTGTCCTTTAGTACTGTATCAACACTTATGTCAATAACTAAACAGTTCACAGAGGAAATGAAGTTCCCTGTAGCTGAAGTGCAGTGTACACAGACACACTTATTTGCTCATGACTGGTGCGAACGCTGGACAGACACTCTGGTAAGGATCTTTTTTAAAAAAATTTTATTTAGCTTTATTTATGTGCATTGGTATGAAGGTGTCAGATCTCTAGAACAGGAGTTACACACAGTTGTGAGCTACCATGTGGGTGCCCGGAATTGAACTCAGGTCCACTGGGAGAACAGCCAGTGCTCCCAACCCCTGAGCCATCTCTCCAACCCTCTAGTAAAGATCTTGCCATCCTAGTCTGGAGGGCCTTCTCTGGTTTCTCCCACTGCCGGGACACACTGCTCCTGTGATCGACTTCTACTTTTTCTGTTAAAAGATTACAGTTCCTGCTTCGCTGGCCAATAAGACAAGAGCACATTAACTATCTGGCTGTGGTTTTCTGGTTTTGCTAATTTATTGTTCTGAGGTTACCTGTCTGTGATTTCATTTCATCGGTGCACATCTGTTCCCGTTATCTCTCTGCTCTAAGTATTTCCTGTGCGAACACATCGGGGAGAAAGAACAGAAACAAAAACCTGTTTTCCTGAAAGGCCTCCTGTCAAGGTTGGCCCCTCTGTTCTTACTCTCCTTACAAGGTGAGCAAGCAGCAGTCTTAAATGTTTCCTTCTCTTTTTCCTTTTTGAGACCTGACATCACACATTCTCGTCCATCCTTGAACTTACTATGTGGTCAAAGATGACCTTAAACATCTGATTCTTCTGCTTCCACCTCCTGAGTTCTGGGGTTAGAGCGCCACCAGGACAGGTTGATTCTTTTTGTTTTTTAAAACCAGCAGAAGTGAAAGTCCAAACAGTAGTCCACTATAAGATTACAAAAGCGGAAGGAAAAGACTTCAAGTTTTAGCCATAAAAATTGGTAAATATTTTAGGATAAATATGTTTAAATTGGTTTAAATAATACAAAGGCAAGCCTGTATAAAGTCATAACATGGTACTTGTTAATCTATGAAAATTCCATGTTTTTATATACTAGTCACAAATCAAAACAAAAAGAAACAAGTAGGCATGGTTAAGAAAAGAGCCAGGGTTGAGCTGGGATCTCTGTGTGGTGTGGCTCAGGGGCACAGACGTGCATTTCCGGCTGGACGCTCTCTCATTCTTGACTTCTCACAAGCCTACTTGGGGAATCAGTAGCCCCGATTTCTTTCCAGGAGGATTCTGTGCCACTAACGGTGTTATTCTCTAGTCTGTGAACCTGATAGGGTACACGGATGCTGTTGCCAGGAGCAGATAACTGATTCTGCAGATTATTTGGAAGACTCCTATAAATACCACACTTTTAACGATTACTCATGTGCTGAGAGTGTAACTGCTGTGCTTTGGAGAATTTACCAAGGCTCATTTGTGCTCGTGTCTAGTTTTCTATTGTAAACCCCAATCTCTGGAGATTGCTTCACTCACCCTGAGCCTTGTGAGTGCAGAGCAGTCTTCAGCTCACTCTCCATGCTCTTGAGCCAATTTCATGTGTTTGTTTCTTGCCCTCTTCAATCATTTTTTGGAGGAGGAGGGTTGTGAATTTTAGCTAAGTGCCCTACAGACGGATTCTATCCCAGACTATCTTCCATTCTGTTCTCAATGAATGCCAAACACTCCTTTTGGAATAAAGGCACTCAGCCATTATGAAAATGCAGCAAGAAGCTCTTCCTGAAGTCAGGCATGCTTCCTACAACTCAGCAGCTGTGTGTGTCTGAACGTGGTAGCATGTCTCAGCAGCCTCGGGGAACCACACACATCCAGCCTTCCTGATGATGGCTCATTCATGTGTTCTGGCTGCATTGCTGTAGGATCAGATTCTGAAGGCTGAAATAGGTGTTTAGCTAGAGGATAATCAAATAAGCCCTGGGGAGCTTAATGGGTAGTCACTGCCAACGGTGCTGCATCAGTAAAGAACATAGCTTTGGCGTTGGTCTTTCCAGGGACCAGTGAGCTGGACTCCAAACAGAAGGCTGGTCAGTGGTGAGTGAGTGTGTCATGAGCCAGCAACAGTTCCTGGAAAAAGTATGTAGGCGGGAAGATGAGTGTCATTTCTGCTTCCTTCTGTGCTCCTGTGTGTGCATATTTGCATCACTGGAGTGCTGGCCCAGAGCTGTGCTGGTCCTTAGAAGAGGGAAACCTTTTCGGCAGTGGGAGAACCAAGGGGTCTTATTTGGGCAAGCTGTGTACCATGACCCTTCCCACCAAAGAGATGAAAGGATCAGTTGGGAAGTTGGCAAGTTCCTTCTTTAAACATTTCTCTGAGTTTATAGTTTGCCTTTCACAATAAAAAGAAGCTGTTTTCTCTCTTATCAGCCTTAAATTTTTTTCTTCTGAATGATTTTCTTAGAAACAAACATGGCTGTTTTGTAAAGTATGTCATGATGCTACTGTGCTGGAGATGGGATTCTAATAGCATCCTGTAGGAGCTGTCCAGGTTCAGAGCCTTTGCATCTTCCTGAAGCCAATGAAGAATTCCAGTACTTGAAGTGGCTCTGGAAGCCTCTGCAAGCTGCTCTGAGGTCTCACTGTTGCTGGCTGACAGGATGTCTCCTGTGCAGGAGAGGGCAGTGCAGGATCTTCAGGGAGCCTATGGAATTCTGTGGAATGATGGTATTGCAGTATGTGATTTATTGTTCTATTCTCTCTAGTTCCCCTGTGGGCAGGGCATCATTCTGTTCATGTGCATTGATAACAAAGACCAAGCTTAGGAGTGAACTCTTTCCCAGTCAGGAGGCCAGAGTCCCAGGTTGAAGTGTGGCAGTATGGTGGTATTCTTCGGAGGTCCCCAGGGCATGGACTTTCCCAGGACTCCATTAGCTTCTTGGAGAATGTGCAGTTCCTTGGCCTTTGGTGTGCCGACTTCAGCTCCATGTGGTTGTTGCAGCTACATAAAGAGTCTCCTTTAAGTGCTCCAGGTATTGCACTAGTGACCCCCTTCCACTGTGGTTCTGTATGGACCCCAACTGTGCACTATGAACTGATGAAGTCAGGACTTCAAGACTTTAAGGTATGTACCTGAGGGCACAGATCTTAGCTAATACAAGGAAGTAGCTTGCCTTTTGTTAAAATAAATTTGGTTCTAAGGTATTTTGTTATTGCTTTCTTCCTTTTTTTTTTTTAGAATTCTGTGAAACACTAGGATATAGAACTAGCGAAAGAAGAGAAATGTGCAATTTGTCTTATTTCACCAAATCCTTTATTATCTTCAACTGTAAGGTGGAATAGGACAGGATAGAATGTGAGTCATTTGAAAATGACTGTCAAGAACAAAATGGAGGCCAAGAGCGGCTCATTATTTCAAACACCAGGTGGCTTAGATTCAGTGGAGGCTTTTTACCTGTGCTCATGCAGCATGCTATTGCTTCGTGATCACTGGGAATGCTGAACTCCATGGACAGCTGTAAGTGCCCAGAGTGAGCGGAGCACAGGCTCCAGTCCTCTCCACACTAGGGAAGAGCCAGTTTCCTCAGTTATGGAGGTCAAGGGGGTGGGCAGATTCCCGTTCATTTCCTTCCTTTCTGTTAGAAAATAAACATATTCTCAGACTTAAAGGGCCTGAGCACATTGGTAATCTTATTCCCATTTGTGCTGAGGGTTTGTGGGACTGGGGTTCTCTGGATTTGATGCCTGTTTATCTGTCTCATGCCACCATGATCCCATAGCTGGGGGCTCCAGCAGTGCTTCCCATCACCTTTACTCTGGAGAGCTGGATCCACTGAAGAACGTTTTCAGCCAGGGTACTCTAGTTACTTACCATCTCTTCTTCAAATTGATGTCTACAGGAGGTTTCTTGGAAACTAGATTTCGGAAGTGTCACTCTGTTGAACAAGTCATTTGAGTTTTCTTGGGATTTAGTTGAACACTCATCCAAAATAATTTTGTTCTTTATTGCATAATCTTTATCCTCCCTGGTATTTGGATGTAATTATTTCCCTCAGGAAAATCCATTCCTTTTCTCTTGTTTGTCTTTTCTGAGTAATGAAAGCTTTATAAATGGGGCTAACATTTTCTTGGATCCTTAATTTTCTGTTGTAAGTTTCTCTCTCTCTCTTTTTTATTCTTAGGTCCCAGGTGATCTGTTTTTCAGTTCTCTCCCGCTCCTGTCCAGCAGGCTGCGCCCTCTGTGTGCTCTATTCCTGAGTACCCAGGCTTTGAATGATCTGCTATATGTTCCAGAGACAATAGTGGAGAATGAACTGAGCTCAGCCCCCACGGCTCACTTAGCACCCATTCTCTCTCCCACACTATATCTTCAGGCTTCTCTGCTTCACCTAGAAGATGGTGGGATGGGGTTCAGCTCATGTAGCACAGACTGAAGAGATGAAATGCTGAATTATGAGCCATATCTGCAGCAATAGCCAACACCTCTTACAGTAATTACTTTTTTGTGTTTGCGGACAGCCAGTTCTGGTAAGAATGTTAACTTAGGGCCTCCTGGAAACTTGGGTAACTCTAAGAAAGCATGGCTCACCCTGAGGCCTAGCTAAACTTCTTTGTTTCTCATTTTTCCCTCAAAATAAGGACCAATATTTTCTTTCCATTTTTCCATACTAGGACATCTGTATAATGTTTTAGGAGTGAGAGGTTTTTCAAAAAGATAGAGAGAAAGCTACTGTGTCTCCTTCCATTGTCTGTGGGAGTTTCAGGTCTTCAGTGGTCAGATGAAATGCTTTTTACATCTTTTCAGAAGTCTTTTGTGAGTGGTTTTCCTGGCTTTATTACAGAGAAAAACCACTTCATTTTGTTTGTTGTTAGCTTGTGACATTTTACATTGTGCCTCAAATGACTTTATTATGGCCAGCATACAGGATGCCCTCACTCTGCTCTGTCAGTCAGTAGGTGTCCAGTATAAAATGAATGACATCACTGTTATTCTTATCCTGAGTAGAATTAATTTTCAAGGTCCTCACTGGCCTCATTTTGTGAAAAGGTGAGTGCCTATTGTAAACTCACACCCAGCCTTGCCCTCTCTGTTAACGGCAGATGAAGTATTATGCTGCAAAATGTGAAGTATGCAAGATTTGGGTCCCTTTCTATCCTTTAATAAGTTGCATTTCTTGGTGATCTTATAAAGATGAAAAGGACATGGTAATGTTCTGAACTAGGGAGCCATTGTCTTAAATATTCTCAAAGATAAGGGCATGCAGAAATGAAGGTGCTTGCTCTCTGAGCAAGGCTGAACTGCGTCCATCTTGATCCCTATTTCCCAAGAGAAGGAATCAAATCCGTCTAGGCTCAGCATGAAGAAGTGAATGCAGTCTCCTGCATATGTTTCTTATTCCAAGGTAGAAATGGAGCAGACTGCAGACCCACCCTCAATGAACCCTAGAACGTACCCCCTGCTCTGAGAAGCTAAGTTTCTCAGCCTTGGGCCAGGGTTTTTATACTTTGAGGTTATATGCTTGTCTGTGGGTACTTTGCTTCTGTCTAGCCATGGGACTTTCTCATCTGTGAAATGGAATGAAACACCCATACTGGGTGGAAAAACCAGACGGGACAATGTGCCTGATGTGCATGTTTAAAGTCACTGCTGTTCCCTCCCTGCAAACATCCTGCTCTCTACAGGTCCTACTGTAATGCAAGAAGCTCAGCCTCTGCCCTCCCCTGCAGCCAGGACAGGGACGCCACACACCAGTCCTGTCTTTCTGCCTAGGGTTGAAGTGTGGTCAGAGACTGGATTCTGAGGTGTCCATTCTGCCCAGTCCCTTCAGCGTGTGGGTATGCTTCTCTCCTGGCTGTCCCTGCCCAGTGTCTGAGCAGGGCTGTTCACTGGGGACAGTGGGAGTCGCTGCACCAAGCTACTGCAGGCAACAGTGCAATCCCCAATGCGGGTGTCTGAAACCCTGATATGGAGGGGTTTCTCTGCTACATCTGGCCTCCAGCCTCAACAGAACTGCTGACGGGTGGTGGTGTGGGTCCCAGGCAGTGTCGCAGAGACAGGGAGGAGAAGGGCAGAGCCTGAGCTCCATTCCCTCCTTCTCCCTCACTGGTCCTCCGTTGCTAAGCAGTTTCTATGGCAGCAGCATCCTCAGACTCAACTTTCACCCTCATTTAGAGCCAATTAAGGTAAAATAGTGAGGGGAGGGAGCAGAGTGGCAACGTAACCAGGAGGCAGGGAAGCACTTGGAGGCGGCAAGCAAAGCTTTACTCTGTCAGCCGCACAGGCACAGACACCCAGGAGCAGCTGCAGTCTCATTGCCTCACTGTGCTGCAGCCTGCTGATGAGGCTGAGCAGCCACACTAAAGACCTCGGGACCCTCTACAGCCCGGGAGATCGTCCTGTGTGTGCTTTCCTGCTGTCCACCCCAGCCTGGCCTGCTGCCACCAGCCTCTGACATCTATCTGTCAGCTGATTCTCCGGCTGCTTGGTGCCTATGTTTATTTTCTTTTTTTACTATCAACACTGATTAGAAGGAAAGGAAAGTTTAAAAAAAAAATGCCAATTGCACAGTTGCTGGAGCTATGGAAGAAAATCGAGGTGGAGCCCATGGAGATAGAGGTAAGTACGGAAACGGGAAGCATGCACTCTCTCACAGCGCCCTCCGGACTGGAGCAAATGGACTTTGTCTCATTGAAAAATTCACAGTCATCAGCTAACTGTTAGTGGGCAGAGGGATGGATGCTCTATGCCCATGTTTCACATCTGTGGCCACATAGACGTGTACATTTGTGTGCCTGTGGCAGTATGTGTGGTGTTAGTGTGTGCACGTAACAAACAGAAGGCAAGTGTTGCTGCTCACAGCTTCCTGTGCTGCTCGTGGCATCTTGTGCTCTGAAATACTCCTTTTGTCAACTAGTTGGCACCAGTTTGCTTTGCTTTCAACAAGTGGCCCAGATCATGGTGTAGACCTCCATTTGCTGTGCCAGAAGGAACAGGAAGCAGAGGCAGTGCTGTCCTGAAGGGTTGCAGATTCAGGCAGAGGGGCCGCTAGAAATGAGAGCTGAGGAAAGGCCAGAGTCTTCGTGCTGGGGCTGCTACAGGGAAGATGATGCTTCCCCCTAGGGATGCGGAAACCTCTCTTGCCAGGAATTTCATTTGCTCCATTTGGGTTCTGCATGATCATCAGACATCTTCTTGAGTAGAAAAGTTTTTCAAAGTTGTTAAGACTAACTGCATCTTTAGATGCACATGTACTATGTCAAGAACAACTGAAATTACAATTTAAAATGCCTGATTCTTATAGGTTCCTAAATATATAACCTGAGGCTTAATCTCTCCCTCATCTAACCTTATACTCATAAATTCCTTGGTGACTGCCTTCATTTCATAGTGACATGGAGACATTCACATAAATAAATCTTTAGAAGCTGAATGTTTCTGTTTTAGAAGACTGCTTCTTTGGTACTTTAATTTGAAGACTTTCTAGGCAGTTAGACTCCCATAGAATTCCTTGGAATAGGGCTGCAAGATTGTTCAGTGGATGAAGGTGTTTGCTGTAATTCATGTGGTACTAGGAAAGACCTGGCCATTAAAAGTTGCTTTTATCTACAAGACAGAGACCAAATAAACAAGTGTAAGAAATTTGTAAGTGCTTGGAGTAGATGTTGGTATTACGTAGAGAGCAGAGCCCTTCACAGATTCTGTGTGGTACATCTGGAAGCCAGAGCAGCCTGAGTATTGGTGCAAGTGAGTTGCCTTGGTGAGTGAGGAAGAGCTTGGCTCTGTGGATCACTCTGCTGATACTTGATGCTGCCTGACGGTTGAAGAGAAAGCTACTCATTCCCAGATGACAACTCAAGTCTTTATTTTTTTTCTTAAAAAGAATCTGATTCTTCTAAAAATTCAACTAATTAAAGAACAAGTAGTGAGTGCAGAGTTGTATTATTTTCTGTAGCTCACCTCACCGTTTGTGGTCTGATGTTTATCTGTCTGGCTTCTTGGACTTCGAGCTCTTTGTGGAGAGAGCTGGGCTGATGGGAAGAGGCAGGAATGGTGGCAATGTTGAGTCCTGCTGGAATTCTGAGTGTGACACTAGCACCAGGACAGCAGCTTCTAGAGCAGCTTGTGTTGAAGTGGACCAGGAGTAGATTAGCCACAAGCAGACTCATTATTATAAAAATATGTCATGATCCAAGAAGACTTGCAAATCCAAAATCTTAAAGCAGAAGGGTTGGTAGCACCTGCACAGCCCTGTTGAGCAGCAGGAGGGGATTGTGAGTGTCTGTGGTTAGTCTGTCTGTCTGGTACCATGAGGAGATTCAGATGGGCTAAACAGCTTTGAAAGAAGATTTCCCAGGCTTCCTGGTGAGTTTTCAGAACAGCAAACTTGTAGAGTATACATAGTTAGCATGAGGCATTAAATTGTTAGTAATCTGGAACCAAGGAAACCTGGAATCATTTCCACAAAAGGATCAAAGCTCAAATACTGAAATTATGAGGTTTCAGCTCTTAAGGGACCTTTTGATGTCCCTGGGCCACAGTATTCATAAGCTGACTTTCTTGTCTTGTTTTGCCCGTGTTTTATGTCCTGCACTACTGAAATAACTCCCAGAGCAAGACAATAAGCAGAGCTGGGTGGGATGGATGCACCTGGAGTCTGACCTTGCCTGGGAAGGAATATCTGTGGAACACAGTGAATGCCACTGGCTGGAAATTAGTGATCCTGGGCTCTTTATGCCTAACATGGCTACACTGCTTTCCTCTCCTCGGTTTTCTCTTGTCCACAGTTCTGAGAAGCCCAGGAACTGGAGGTCCCCTGAAATAGAACATGGTATATTCTCGCTCAATGTAAAACAGCAAAGCACCACATAGACAAGGGGAAACCCATTTACTATCTAAGGGGACTAACTCTGGTACTGTGAATTGGTTCTAGATATTTTGGATGATATTTTACCCATGAATGGGGTAAGAAAACATGATAATTAAAAATTGGAGGTGAACCCCTGAAGAATCTAGTATGAAAGGGAAGCAGCAGTGCTCTGTGAATCGTACTCACTGCTAAAGGCACAGATCAGAAGCAGGACTCCAGGGTGTCTGTTCTCAGCAGGATTTCTTTCTTTTTTTTTTTTTAAACTTTATTTATTTATTAATTTATTTGCCTTGGTGTTTGCCTGGAACTGGAACTACAGACAGTTGTTAGCTGCCATGTGGGTGCTGGGAATCGAACCCGGGTCCTCTGGAAGAGCAGACGGTGCTCTTAACCGCTGAGCCATCTCTCCAGCCCCCCTCAGCAGGATTTCAATGGCCACAGCCATGCCCTGGAGAGAAGGCAAGGAACAGCAGGAGAACCAGTGTGTGAAGCTATCTGTGAGGTTTAGCTGACCCATTTTAATATTATTTTTTTAGGAGCAAGTGTGAGCTTTCTGGGATGTCACAGTGCATTAGAGAAAGCAAAAGCTTGGTTTTCAAACACTACACATTCACCATGATTCTCTAGTGACTCAGAGTCAAGTCAGTGTGATTTCTAAGCCAGCATGGCTGCTGGCTTAGCATTCATAGTGATGTCAGCAGCTAACCTGGAGCGTCAGAGCACACCAGAGCTAGTGATAGGTGGGAATGTTTGAGTGAGTTCTCTCTGAATCTCAAGGTGATAGGGGCGGTCACCTTTCTGATGAGAGGAAACAGGTCATCGGAACAGTTTTCCATGCTATTGTGTAGTAAGCAGAGATGCAGCCCTGACCCTCCTGTTTTAAACCCTGAACTATACAGATGCTGTTTTATGCCTTAATGAGCCCAGAACTTTACTGTCTATGATTTAACTCATTATTCCAAGCTGGGCTTGGTGGCGTGCACCTTTGGCAGAGGCGGGAAGACTGCTGTAATAAGACCAGACATGTTTATATAGCACATTTTAGGCTGCTAAAGTTCCCAAAAGACACTTTTCACAAACCCAAGACCACAGAACTCCAATTCCTCTTCCAGAATTAACCTGAGACTGGTTTGTCCCATTTAAACGGGAATGATCACAGATACATTTGCTGTATCTCTGTGTCCATCCTCACCATACTGCTGTTTGAGCTTCATGTAAGCTTGTCTCCTGCCTCTTGCTGGCTGGAGGCTGTGCAAATGTCTCCTCTTTTGGATTGTGCTGAAAGTTAATTGGCTTCATTGATTCAGTAGTGTGTGACTTTAGACATGAATACTCACTGCCTGGATGTAAAGCACCTATCTCCAGTAACAAGCGTTCCACAGTTACAGGACTGTTAAGCGAGCCATGATAACAACTCCACTACCTACCAAGCTGATTATGATTGTGCTGATTACACATACGAAGCTACCGATACAAATTTGGAGGTACTAATCGTTGACCTATGTCTCTGTTGTCAGACCACGGAGGAGGAACTGAACCTGGATGCAGAGCCCACCGCCGAAGATGCTACAGAAGAAGTAACTATATCTTTTTGTTCTTAAAAACCTGGTCATTTGGGGGAAGATTGAACCTGGAAGGTAGAACAGAGAGAAATCTGAAAGCTTCAAGTAATGACCCATGAGATGTGTGTCTACCTGCAAATGTTAACAGAGATATGCATGTATAGTGTATTATGTTAGTATGTCCCACAAAAGCACAGTCTAACACAGTGGAGATAAACACAAGTCAAGGGGAGTCTTGGTCGTAGGAGGACACTGCCTTGCTGCTGACAGTTAAGGCAGGTGTGAAAAATACTGGCAGACGTACAGGAGTATAGGAAATGATGCTGCCTGCTGAGAGTTATATAACACAGGCCTTGGAAGGCTTTCTGTGTGTGTGTATGTGCAAGCAAGCCACAGGATTCTGGCGGTGCCTCCGTCTGTGGGGAGCTGCATTTTCAGGGGCGTGGAGGAAGGTGAGGTCCAAATGAGAGGTGAAGGACAACACCAAGAGACCAGGGGAGAGCAGGAGAGGAAAATGAGGCAAAGAGAGGGAGGCAGCCATCTCTGGAGGCTGGTGCCCTGAGGTGGGAATGAGATGCTGAGAATAAGAAAAGCAGGGGCTGCTACTGGCTATGTGTCTCTCAGCTTCTGTGCTTCCTAAGAACCTGTTACCCAGCCAGACAGCTGGGACCTGCCTTAGTCTTGGGCACAGTGACAGTGTCCCAGCTGCACCGGTGACATAGAGGCCAGGAAGATGTTAGACTGTAGGGGTTAAATTCCAAAACTGAATTGAAGCCGAAACAAAAGAATTCTAAATAAGCAGCTTTATAGCCTACACTTAGGAAAGAAATTATGTCAAAGGTGGCTAGGGCCGTGGGAGGTGGACAAAAGCAGCAGGACTGAGTTAGCACGGCCAATGTACTCAGCAGGGGCCACTGAGAACCATGGAAGCTGTCAAGTCCACAATTCTTCCACTTTATCATAGTGTGGGAGAGCTGGATTGCTGTTCATTGCTGACCAGCTCCCAGACTGAGACTTGCCTTTGCTGCACCCTAACCTATGAGCGCCAGAGCGCCAGTGCGGATGTCTGCTCGGTGCCTCCAGGTCTCAGGATTGCATGAAGCAGCCCATTGGTCAGTTAGGAGGATCTCATTAATCTCCCTCACCTTTGGCTGGCCACTGTCCCTTCTGTCTCGAGGTTTGGAGCAGAGCTTACCCCAGGGCTTTGAAGGGATATGACTGCGTCTGGACAGATCATCATCTTGGTTGGGGAACCTTCACTTTCCCTGACATCAGGCATAGCTTGGGGCAGAGTCATAGAAGCCGTGGTTAATGAAACATGAACTAGAATTTTGTTTTGAAAAGATGCATATTTGATTGGGTCCTTGCCAAGTTGTGGAGCAAAGAAGGAAGGCATAGCCTCCACCAGAATAGCAGAGCCCAGGACTCACCAGACCCCAGCTGTCACTTCGACACTGCCTTGCCACAGTCTGGCGAAAGCTTTGCTCCTGGGGACCTTCACTGTGTTCACATAGCACAGAAGGTAAGGGGAGACAAGACAGCCAAGGAGGTGCAGATGACCCATTTATCCTGCTCTTGGCAGGAGCAAGTGTGAGCTTTTCTTTCTGGGATGTCACAATGCATTAGCAAAAGGGACGGAACTGGCTTCTGGAGACAGATTCTGTAACACTGTCAGTGTAGGTGTGGCAGAGTGGGCATTTGTAGCCTCACATGGAGCAATAAGATGAGGCATCAGGATGTATCAGTCCATTAGAGCTGTTACAACAAAAGAGCAGAGCTCAGTGGTTCGTAAGTGACAGATCCTGTCCCACAGCTCAGGAGGCCCATGATCTTCCTGCCTTAGCTTCTTAGCACTGTGTGCTTAGCATAGTTAAGATTATAACCATATGCCACCACATGCTTATTCTTAGTACTAGACATGGATATATTTATCTGTCTATATTGCAATTAAAACATTCAGTTTTTGTTATTTTTGATAATGGAATATTAAGTAGTAGAAATTATTTCCTGATGATTAACTTGACAGGATGATAGAAAATCAGAATTTAAAAATCTGTAATAAATAAAGGAGAACTCCAAGAACAACTCAGGGGTATTTGTAGATGGCAACACTGACACTTAGGTGCAGCCATCTTGTTTGTGGGCTAATAATTACTGGAGAAATCACTTGTTTGCCTAATGTTTCTGATAGATGATATTGAAAACTATCTGTAGTCCGTGCAGACTGATGCCATTTTGATAGTCTGTATGGTTTGTTAGAATCATGTAATTCTTTACCCATCCTCCTTAGCCTTGAGAGGACAGTCTGCAAGGTTTTCAAAAGTGAAAGATTTATGGTTCAGGTAATGTAGGAGAATTTGATAGCCACAAACTAAGTACCATAAATTTCACTT
The DNA here is from genome assembly GCA_004025045.1 of Sigmodon hispidus. Lineage (NCBI taxonomy): Eukaryota > Metazoa > Chordata > Mammalia > Rodentia > Cricetidae > Sigmodon > Sigmodon hispidus. Next base: position 155,008 of record PVIH01000236.1, read on the forward strand.
TTGCCCATGGACATGTGATAATAAAAAAGAAGTTATCTGATTGTGGAAAAAATAATTATAAATCATAACTGAAGATAAGGCGCATGCTTCCCCAGAGAGTGCTGGAGGGACATTGGAACTGTTCCACCTTGGAATGACCTTAATCAAGGTGGCTGCTTTAAAAATTTTTTTGAAGTCAGGGTATCACAATATAGCCCTGGCTAGCCTGGATCTCACTGTGTAGTCCAGGCAGGACTCACAGAGATCTGCTTGCTTCTGTCTCCTAAGTGCTGGGCTGAAAGACACACTCCACCACAAGTGACCTTAGCTTTATTTTTAATATGCATGCATATGTGTCTGTATGTGTGATTGTCCATGTGAGAGCAGTTTCCACAGAGGCCAGAAGAGGGCATCAGACCCTTTGGAGCAGGTGCTCCTGGTGGTTGTGAGGCACCCAGCCAGAGTGCTGGGAACCCAACTCTGCTTCCCCCTAAGAGCATATGCACTTGAACCTGCCAAACCAACTCTCTGGCCCCAGGGGGCTTCTTAAAATGGAGAAATTTTCTTCCCTTTTAAAGTATAGAACTTTATACTTTATGTTTCATGTCTAAACATTTCCCTGTGTATTCTTTATCTAGCTGGGTCAGGTGCTGTGGCTCTGCCCAATTTCTGGAAAAAAGAGCCCCAGGGAAGTTTCAGCATAAAGAGGAAAAATAGGTTAAGAAGTCTGCTTCTGATGAGAGTTAATACAACTTGTTTTCCCTTTTTTGTTGTTGAGGGAAGGGCTTCCTTTCTAGAGAAATTGGGTTCCATGTAGGGAGTTTGTGTTGTAAATTCCTAGGAGGAAAGCCTTACTCCGATTCCATTTGGTGCTCACAAAGCAGGCATCTATTATATTCCAAACAATAGCCTTGAACCAGCAGGTTCTCTGTGAATCATTTCCCTGAGGCTGTATTTGAGGAGCTCAGCATAGGGGAGACTGTAAGCTCAGAAGGAGGCAGAAGCAACAGCTGTGAACTTGATAAAGTATTTGAAATGCAACTTTGAGATTCCTCTTTCCTTCTGAAGATTGTGTGTAGTGAGCAAGCTGGAATGTTGAGATAAGCAGAGCATCAGTGCAGACAGGAGATGCTTGGCTAAGACACTGCTGTGCAGAGGGAGAAGGCATGAGGGGGTCCCCATGGACTGCACATGCTTTGCCTTTCTGGGTTAACTGAACACATTTATCAGTGGTCAAGAGGTGACTGTCACCTCATTGTCAGGGAAACATGTTGGGCATTGCTTTAGAGTACTTGCTGTGTACTTGACCCACCACAATGAGGTGCCTTCAGACTGTGCCTTTATTCATCCATGTGGGAGAGGAGGCATCAGGGATGGAGCTATGGATGGCAGTAGTCCTTTACCAGATGGTACCTCCTGGGCCATAGTTGGGAGGAGAGCTAGTATTGCTGGGACACTTCAGTGCAGACACTTTGTGTATTTTCTGAGCACCATACCTCACCAGGCTCCTGTGCCATTTTGCCATCTTTTTAGTCACCAACTATTGCCAGATGTTTAGATGGCTTTTAGGTAAGCTTTACTTCACAGGAAAAAAAATATGAAAAATGCTAGCATTTGTCACACAAATGTGGGTTTTTTTTTTCTTTTTCTTTTTCCTTTTTTTTTATTATGAATAAAGCCTCATTTTTTATCCATGTATCCCCTTGTTCAAACTTCCTTCCCCCTCCCGCCCCTCCCAGTCACTCACTCTTCTCTCCATTAGTTTATCTTCTCCCCAACAAGGGCAGGAGGTCCCAAGGTCCCAAGGTGGCTTAGTTCAGCCTCCACTCCAAGCAGATCCAATTTCCTCACTGAAACATCAAGAATGGGTCAGGTGTTCCTCTGGAGGGAATGGGTTCCAAGGTGCTGGTCTAAGGTGCTTCAGATCCCAAGCTGTTCAGTGGTTGTGGTTTGCAGCTTGAGAATACTTTGCTTTTTGTTTAAAGTCAATTAGAGCGAGGTATCACAAACCCAGAAAGATAAGCAGGGGATGTACTCACTCACAAATGTGTCTTTTAAAGGGCTTAGACTTCACAGTCATACTCCTTAATCATCATGAAGAACAGTTTTCTGTGTTAATGTTATGAGTTTACATTTTAGTTCTTGTGACTGCTGGGGCGCTTCCCCTCCCCCTCCTGTTTTGATGGCAGCACAGGAAATGTCTGTGTAGTGAGTGGGTGCTGAGGCTGCCAGCTCCAGTCTGCAGGAGAGCTGCACGGAGACTGCTGGGGCGGGGCTCTGACAGTGCCCGGAGCTATCCAGGAAGCTGAGGCAGGCAGCCCCAGTTCAGAGGCTGGGGAAGATTCTGGAGTGTCACCGAGGGTTGTGGGCAGATCACTGATGAGCTCCTGAACATTTCTCTCCGACCACGCCATAACTAGCTCAGTGAGGAGGTGCTGAGGAGGAGACAGGTTGCGGGCACCAGGGTGCCAGAGGGAGAGAGCCAGCACAAGGGTATCGCTAGGGCCTGGACCAGACATGGCATCAGTGGGAGTTGCTAAAGTAGGACTTTCCTTTCCCTGGATTCCCTTGCAGAGAAAAACAAGATTCTCTTTCACTTGAAAACAAAGCAGAATACAAAAACCAAAAACCAACTGCAACTGGTTTGAATAGAAAAGAGACAAGATGAATAGCAAAGCTTAGGAACTAATAGAGCAATTAAGAGCGATGCAATCACACTTTAAAGAGACAGTTAATAGCTTTAAAAGATTAATAAGACACTCTCCCAAGTCCTGCTTGTTATGTTACATAATCTGTTCAGACATCCATGGAATCTCCAGGGGCGACACACGCTCCAGCGACTGCTCCAGTCTCTCTGGGTTTGAAGCCTTACAGATCTTCGTTAGTCTGTGTGGTGTTAATGCTTACATGGATCCTAGAAAAGGGTAACACACAGTGCTTATTGGAAAAAAGATAAATTTGGCCAAGCTACAGAGTTTCCTCCATTCAAACTCACTGTGGGCATGTTCTGCACGAATTCTGTTTAGTATTATAATAAAAACCAGGAGCCAGATATTGGGGAAAAGCTGGAATATCAAAGAGAACGAGAAACCATAGCTATTCCTCAGTCCACCAAACAAGTCTCATTTTTCTCTCTTAGCCAAGCTATCTTATTTTTTCTCTCTCTTTTTTTTAAAAATTTATTTATTTATTTATTTATTTATTTATTTATTTATTTATTATACAGAAGAGGGTGCCAGATCTCACTATAGATGGTTGTGAGCCACCATGTGGTTGCTGGGAATTGAACTCTGGAAGAACAGTCAGTGCTCCTAACCTCTAAGCCATCTCTCCAGCCCAACATTCCTAAGGCTAGGATTAAAGGTGTGGTCACCATTCCCTGACCTTTGTGGCTTGGTTCTGTGGTTGACTTTCTCACGTTCCAGACTCATTTTATTAACTATATTTCACCACAGGCATGCATAAATGACAATGGCTTCATGGAGCATGAACAATGATTGAGGCATCTAGCTTCTGTCATCTAGAGCTTCTGTCCCCTGGGTTGTCCTTTCTTACTTGAAGATTGTCGCTCATCCAGGATGGGCAAACTGAGGTGGTTCAGCCTGACATGCTCATCTTTCTGCTGTTATAGCAGAAGGTTAGACATTCCATGGACTGAACAGAGGGATCACCAAGTCAGTTAGCAGGACTCAGGCTGGGGACAGCAGCTGAGGTTTCTATGATATGAGAGCCCCAGATGGAGGCTGTGACATCCACAAAGAGCTGGACCAACCTGGAAACTCTCATCCGCACAAGCTCCAGCATGGAACCCTCACTGGAACCCTCCTGCCAGTGTGCCAGACAGTGACTTTGGGGGTTAAACTGCATGAACGCACATTCTCCAGGGAATATGGCGCTGGCCTTGTCAAAGTAAAGTCACATGTAAAAATCACTGTTTCAGCATGAAGAAAAGTTGTGGGCCCTTTGCTGTCCCCGGGCTTAGCAGGCAGAGTAGCTTGAGAACAGTTCAGGTCACCGAAGCCCCTAATAAACAAATAGTGACACCCTGGCTGTGCGTGCTGGGGGAAGGGTGAGCAGTGTGGAGAACTCTGTGTTCTAGTGTACTCCTGAGTTACATCACCTGGTCTCTTCTTGGGCCCTGGGAATGGGGGAGATCTGACAGTAGCAACCCAGCCAGTGAGGGCATGTCTGTGTTGCTTTCTATCAGCACGATGCCTGCTGTCTCCAATTCACTGGCATTGACATGGAGAATAGATTATTAGTGGATGGAATGAGGGCACAGCTCATATAATGGTTCAGACTTTTCCTCGGCAGGCCTTAGCGCAGTTCTGCTTGTTCCTGTGGTGACACAGAGAGCCTGCGATACACAAGTGACCTGTGCCATAGTCACTCATCGCTTTCCTACATCTCACGCAGAAGAGCTGGCTCCCAGGAGGGGGTTATGTTCCTTTGAGGACCTACCTGAGCTCAGTGCCCTGTGAGCTGTGCCTGTCACAAAGCTGGTCCTGGAAGTCCCACCTCGGAGTTGAGGTTGTGTACAACTCAGACATTTAGTAATAATAGTAATAATAATAATAATAGGGCTGGAGAGATGGCTCAGTGGTTAAGAGCACTGACTGTTCATCCAGAGGACCTGAGCTCGATTCCCAGCATCCACATGGCAGCTAACAACTATCTGTAATTCCAAGATCTGACACCCTTACACAGTTATACATGCAGGCAAAACACCAATTCACATAGAATAAAAATAAATATTTAAAAAAGTAATAATAATAAAAACCTACCTAAGTTCCTCTTTCAGTGTATATGTAACACTCCAGAGAAACCTTAGCTGGGAGATACTGACACTATTAGCCCCTTCCTAAGTGTAGATTATCTGTCCTTCTCTCTGAGGTATAAGTGAAGTACTGAATAGTGTGAATATTTATTCACCCCAAATGGATGATTTGAAAACTTATGATCAGGAAAGGCATGTGTTTGTGTGTGCATGTGTGTGTGTGTCTGTGTCTGTGTATGTACATAGGTGTGTACTTTCAATCAAGTAGAATTCATTCTGTTGATGGAGATGAGCTTTGGTAAGATGCAAAAAAAGGCATTAGAAAATTCAGTCTTCTACTTGACTCATGTAGCACTTGTGTACACCTGCAACTGGGTGTGGAAATGAAGTCATTGCAATTGGTGTAAATGATAACAACCTCTAAAAACTTAGAAAAGCATATTTTCCACGGAATGCAATATCAAAACACCCAAGTGTCAAACATACACAAAAGAACCAATCATTGCCGAATGGTTTTGTGGCCCAGTGTTCTCTCAGACTGAACCATGGGTGAGCGTCAACTCCCTTCGTTACCTTCTGCCTCTTATAGCTGGTTGATCCATCAGAGCAGGCCAGATGAGGCCCAGGCCACTCGACAAGTATTTCATGAGCATTTGTGTGAAACGGAGTTTGTATTAGTCCACAGGACAGAGACACCAGCAAGCTTTGACTCTGGTTCTTCAGGGTCACAAAATGTTTGGAAACTTAGACACACACTTAGGTGTATAGTTCAAACTAAAAAGCAAATACAAGAAAAGGTTTTCTAATCATGATGAACAGTGAAAAAATCTCCTGTATTCACAGGCACAATGCTGGATGCCCTGGGGCCTCTCATTCCCAAGCCACAAGACTATTCCTTTCTTCCTTCCATCCCTGCCTTCCTATTTTACTAACGTGTGCATACTTGCGCACGAGCATACACACACACACACACACACACTCACACACACAAACACATGCAGTATTGACCAACCTGTCTTCTAAGGCTCCTTTTATTCTTTCAGCAGCTGTCTACCAAGCTATGGTGTACTTGGCATGTGCTCACCACCTGTGATTTCCTAATAAGTACTACACAAAAATTCTCCCAGCGGGTCTCTCCTTCAGTATTCTCCCTAATAAACACTCCCTAAATAAGATCACCTTCAGTGACAGTGTGCTGTAGAAAAGCAGGACAGGTGAGGTCCCAGGGTGAATCTAAAGATTCTTCCTGTGCACTATACCATCCCAGACTTAATACTGAGTAGGAACCAGTCTGTAGATCTGGCAGGACACCAACCTTCAACCTGGTAAGTTCCTGTCTCTGCTGTCAGAGAGTCCCGGGTGGCCTTGTTACCTGGTCAGTGGAGCCTAGGTCACCTTTCCCTCAGCAATGAAGTATCCATCATTGGGTTCTTTACAACTTGAATACTGCAGCAGCAGCCTCACCCCTCTCCTGTTTAGATCAGTCGCTCTCAACCAATGGGTGGCAACCCCTTTGAGGGTCAAAGGACCTCTTAGAAGGGTCACATATCAGATCTCCTGCATACCAGATATTTATGTTACGATTCATAACATTAGTAAAATTGTAGTTATGAAGTAGCAACAAAAATAATTTTGTGGTTGGGGGCCCCCACAACATGAGGAACTGTATTAAAGGGTCACAGCATTAGGAAGGTTGAGAACCACAGCTATAGATCAGGAACACGGCCACAGAGCCACTAGAGAAGTCTATTCTAGAAGCAAAGGAGCAGTTAGTGGCACACTTCCAGAACCGAGAAGGAATTGTCTCCTTTTCCAAATGGTCAGCATTGTGGAATCATGTTTTATGCTAATGTTCTATGCATTAGTATTTTATTTGTGTGCACACACATGTGCATGTGTGTATAGAGGCTAGAGGTTGACTTATTACTCTTGACATTTTTTTACACAGTGTTACTCACTGCACCTAGAGCTCTAGACTGCTTGGCCAGCCAACCCTGGGGATCTTCCTGTCTCTACCTCTTTTATCCTGGCATTATAGGCACATGTTACTGATCCAGCTTCTTACATGGGTATGAAAGTCTAAACTTAGATCCTTGTCTTTGTGTTAGGAAGGTCAAAAGCATCTCCCTGGAGAAGTTAAAATCCATTTGTCCTTCTCAGTATGTCACGATGCTTCCGTAAGAAAGTCAATCAAACATTCCTTTGAACCTGCTGGATAGGCACTGATTTCCTAGCATCAGCTGCTGACTACTTCATAAAGACATCCAGAGACTGAGGTTCTGGGCCGTGACTCAAGCATTGCCATGGAGGGATGCTGAATTTGCAGATGAGACTGATAAAGGTGAAAAACTAACTCAGAACTGTAAATTAGGAGAACCTCTGTTTATTATTCTTTGGGAACTCTATTTTCACGTTGTAGGGAAAATGGTGTTCTGATTTAGCTTAGGGTATTAGAAAGCTATACATGAACATGGCTAACAACAAGAAAGAGTCACGGGAAATCTAAAAGGGGGTGGAGTTTCTTGAACCTGTTAAATGGAGCAAGGCAGCTAGGTAAGCTTCTTCCTACAGGATGCTGTCTAATGTGGGAACCACATGGCATGATGATTTCAGCCAGGATAGTGGCAGGCATAACACCACCACAGTGAATCAAAAAGAGCACAGATGAGGATGGGCTCTGCATCAGCCTAGATCCTTAGAGTTCCTGATACAGGGAGTCCTCATTTGTCTCCAGATCTCCTTTATAGCTCTTCTCCGCTGGCCTTGACTGTGGGCAAGGGAGCAGGGGAAGGGTGGGCCTGAAAGAGTGCCCGTCTGTGGAAGAGAGGCATGAACTTTCATCCAGCTCCCGAGTGTTCTCTCATATGGTACAAAACCAGTCTCTTGGGTGAGGAGGAGGAGGAAGACCTGACTTGAAGGTTGCAGAAATTAAAGACAGCCACTCTGCTCGAGGTCAGGGAGACCTCTCTGCTACAGCTATGGACTGTATTTTAGGAAAAGGTAACCGATTGCTTAACTACTAGATTAGGGGAAGGTGCACAGAGACCGGAGGGGAGGTAGAGACCAGTGCTACTCTTTGCTTTGATAGTCAGAAAGTTTGGCATGCATGTCCTGAGCTGTTGAAGAGGTGGTGGCTAGCCCTAGGGAAAGTAGGGAGTTATCTTCTCTCAGGCCTCATCCACTAAGGCTAACTGCAGCCTCCCTCATGGCCCAAATTTTCAGGGCCTCCTACATTGTGAAAGATAAACAGGAGGACCTGGTAGCCCCAGGAAACACCACCATATTCTAAGCAGGTGACTGAATATGTAGCACCTTGCAAAAGCTGCACGTGGGACAAAGACACAAAGTCCCACAGCAGTAACAGGGATCTGAGGTATCCCCTGGAAGGATCTGAGGCTGTGTCCACAGAAGACAGGTGGAACAATTTAGGGAGACTAAGTTTAGCAAGATTGCTGGATATAAGCTAAATATACAAAAGACAGTTATGCTTATATAGGTAACAAAAAAATTGAACTTAAAATAATATGTAATAACACCTAAAGACACTAAATAATAAGTATAAAATAGGTACAAGTTCTGCATACTGAAAACTACAAAACTCTGCTGAAGGAGAAAACAGTTCTTCATAAAGAATGCTCATGGACTAACAAATGGTTCAGAGAGTAAAGGTCTGCCAAACCTAACTATCTGAGACACACACACATGCACACACACACACACACACACACCACACCACGCCACACCATACCACATCACACCACACCAAACAGCAACAACAAACCAAGGCAATAAAAACTCTGGACCATGAAATCCTGAGACTGTCAAAAGAAAACATAGACACTACAAGATGCAGTGTAGGGAAGGGCTTCCCAAATTGGATGCCACTCGAGGATTAAGAACAATGGCTGGCAAGTGAGACCTCAAATAACTGAAAAGCTTTTGTGAATCCAAGAAGACATTCGGGTGAGTGAAAAGGAAGCCTACAGAGTGGGAGAGAATCTTTGCTAGCTATCTGTCTGACAGAGATTACTATTTAGACTACATAAAGGACTAAAAATACAATCAAGAAAAGAAATGACCCAGTTAAAGAATAGGCTGTGGATCTAGACAGAGAAAAGAAAGAAAGGTGGTTAATAAATGTCTCAGAAAGGGCTGAGCATCTTCAGCAATTGGGAAGATGCTTGGGGAAGATTTCATCTCACCCTAGTCAGAACAGGTGAGAGGAGGCGGTCACCAAGACAAGTGACAATAAATACTGGTGAGGTTGTAGGGAAAGGAGAACCCTTATTTACTGTGCGGGGGATGAAAACTTGTGTAGGCACTCTGGAATCCTTTGTTTTTAAGATCTCAAGTCAGAGTTCAGAAAACTCACGTGTGTAGGCATTGCCTTTTCAGAGATCCTGAGACCCAGTGTATCACAAGTCAAGACGGTATTGTTTCTTCTCATAGAATGTCAAAATGGCTCTTGAAGTTATATAGAAGTACAAAGGACTTAAAATTGCCACAACTTTGTAAAGCAGGAATATAGTGGGCAAACCATACTGCATGTTAAGGTCATGCATAAATTTAGTAATTGAGATAGCTTGCTATTGACATCAAAATAAATACGTCAACTAATGGAATGACCAAGAAGAGATCCCTGACTTTGTGGACAACAGACACCAGGGTATTTCACTGGGAAAAGAATCATCTTTTTTTTAAAAAATGGCATTTGAGCAACTGGATTTTTGTTTCTAAAATGATAATACAAATAGGAAAAGGAAGAATTCAAAGTATCTCTATTTGCTGATGTCAAAAGACCCTAAATACTCCATTAGGAAACTCCTAGCGCTAACAAACACTCTCAGCAAGGGGGTGGGTTACAAAATTAACATACTAAGTAAACTCCCTGTATACCAATGGCAAATACACTGAGAAAGAAATCAAAGAACAGTCTCATTCACAACAGAAAATAAAACAACAACAAAACACAAACCCACAACACACACAAGCCTAACCAAAGAATCAAAAGACTTAAACAAGTAGAACTATAAAACACTGAAGAATATGAAGAAAACATTGTAAGAGTGAGAGATCACCCATGTGCATGGATTGGTAGGGTTAATATTATGAAAATGGCCATCTACCAAAATCAATGCAGAGATTCAATGTAATCTTATACAAATTCCAATGCAATTTTTCACAGAAATTGAAAAAAAAATCTTAAAATGTATATGGAAGCACAAAAGAGCCTAAATAGTCAAAGCAATTCTGACTAATAAAAACTGTGCTGGAGGTATTGCTGGTCTTAATTTCAAGCTACTGCAAAGTCATAGTAGTAAAACAACATGGTACCGCCATAGAAACAGGTGCATTGATTCGTGGAGCAGAACCAAGGACTAGATATGCGTACACCCACCTACAGACACTTGGATTTTCATTTTTACAAAGATGCTAAAAATACACATTAGAGGAAAAAAAATTCCAGAATAAATGAAATTGGGAAAACTGGTTATCTCCATGTAGAAAAATGAAACTTGATTCTTCTCTCTCACCTCCCCCCCCCCAATCAGTTCCAAATGGATCAAAAGTCTCAGTGTTAGATCTAAAACCATGAAATGTCTGGAAGAAAGAGTAAGGAATACACTTAAGGATATATGCTTATACAAAGACTTCCTGAGGACTCAGGAAATGGGACCAATAGTCACCAAGTGGAACTTCATGAAATTAATAAGTTTCTGCATGGAAAGGGACTGACTAAGTGACTAAAGAGGCATCCTACATACTAGGAAAGATGTTCTCCAGCTACACATGCATCTGACAGAGGATTGATGTCTAGACTATAAAAAGAACTTAAAAGTAATCAGAGCAAAGCAAACAACCCTATTGAAAATTGGGCTTTTTGACCGAACAGAGAGTTCTGGGAAGAAGAAATGCAAATGACTAAGGACTTTTAAAGTATCTATCTTTATCCATCAAGGAAACACAAATTGAAACTACTTTGAGATTTTTATCTTTTCCCAGGGAGAATGGCTAAGATTTAAAAGCAAAGGCAAAAATGCTGGCATGCCCTGGGGAATGGGGAATACCATACCTTGCTGATGGGAGTCACTATGGCTATCAGTGTGGCAGTTCCTCAGAAAACCCATACCATATCTGCCTATATACTCAAAGGACTCTCCCCTACTGTAGAGATACCTGCCTATCCATATTAACTGATGCTCTATTCACAATAGCTAGGACATGGGAGCAGAGTAGATGGTGAGCAACTGATGAATGGATAATGGAAATACGGTTTCTAGACACAGAGGAATTTGGGGGGGATGGGATTGGAGAAGTAGCTTTACTTGGTTTTCTTTTTTGTTTGCTTTTATAATCTAGTGCATTTTATCAGCCAAGATATTGAACTAAATAATAGAAAAACACTATTTGGAGTGCATTTAGAGAGGCAATTTAAAAAGTTGTGTGAAATGAATGATCAGAGATCTCATGTTTATGTAGGATCGCTGCCTTCTGCAGACAAAAGGTATTTTCTCATTTGTCTACATGGCTGGCTCTACAGCTTCCATCATATAATTTTATTCAGCTATACATAAAGATGCAATTTGTAGGAAAATGGATAGAACCAGAAAACGATGAGTGATGTAATCTAGACCTAGAAAGACAAATGTCACATGTTTTCATATATGGTTCTTTAGTAACAAATCTTTAGATTTGTATATTTGACTTTGAGTATTGTAGAATCTAGAAGATTATAAAGGGATCATTGATGGAGGAGGAATATTTTAAGGGAGGAAGACAGGAGAAAACAGACAATGCTTAATATCATTAATAATTTAGGAAATGCAAATTAAAAATACAATGAGATTGCATTTCATGGCTCCTATAATGGCTAAAACTAAAATGTTGGTATTAAATGCTGACAAAGGCATGATATATTAGACACTTCTTCATGGTTTATGAGAATACAAAATGACACGGTTACTTTGGGAAACAATTGGAAGTGTTTTATAAAGGTAAATGTCTGCCTACCTTGAATCTAATAATTCTACTCTTAGATATTGACCTAAAATGTACCAGATGACTTCATGTGGACATTTATAGTAGTCTTAATCAACAACTCTCTCTCTCTCTCTCTCTCTCTCTCTCTCTCTCTCTCTCTCTCTCTCTCACACACACACACACACACACACACACACATACACACACACACTCACACACACACACACACACACACACACACCACAGAGTCATCTCAAATGTCCATCAACTTATGTAAAGATAAACATTGTATTCTACCTCTACAAATGAAAGACCAAGCCAAAGGTACATGCTACATGGGGGCATCTCAACAGTAGCAGCTGAAGTGAGAGAAGCCAGTTCCATGACTGCACAGTTTACATTCTACAAGTGAAGTCCAGGCTGCAGAGGGACACATTGGTCACAGAGGCACAGAATGGACATTTCACTGCGGTCACATGACTGCACAAATTTGTCAAAGTTTATTGACATAGGGCTAGGAATACAGCTTGCTTTGTGAAGTGCTTGCTTGGAATGCACAAGACCCTGGGTTTAGTCCCCAGCACTGCATAAGTTAGATGTGGTGGCCCACATCTGTAATCTTACCAATCAAGATGTAGAGGCAGGAGGAACAGAAGTTGGAAGTCATCCTTAGCTACATAGCAAGTTGAAGGGATATGGGAGACCATTAAAAGCACTTGTTGATGTGAATCGTCTTGTAGGTATAGATAAATGAGATCTCAAAAAATGTAAACTTTAGAAAGCTTAAACTTTAGTTTCAAGGACTCTGACTCCCCCACAAATAATGTGTCTCATGGTTGTGAGGATGAAATGAGGTGGGGCCATGTGGTGGTTGTCTTCACATAGTCTGTACCCACTCTTTGTTTGCTATAAAAAATTTATTGTATATATAGTATTCTGCCTACATGAATACCTGCAGGCCAGATGAGGGCAGCAGATCTCATAACAGATGGTTGTGAGCCATTGTGTGGTTAGTGGGAGTTGAACTCAGGTCCTCTGGAAGAACAGCCAGTGCTCTTAACCACTGAGCCATATCTCCAGTCCTTATTCATGTCTTTATGGGAGAAAACATTTGCTAAACATTTTAAGCAAATAAAATTATATTAGATAGCAAGCTGGTTTTAAATATATTGGCAAAATCTACTTATAATAAGACTCTTTAATAGGAAAATTGCAAGTAAAATTTGGTCCTTAAGGTATTGTGGATAAAGTTTTGACTTAACACTTAGTTTCATTTTGTGGGCTTAAAAACCATAAACCACATTGACAAAATATCTCAGTGATTCACAATTTTTATAAATACAAACTATTTCCCTTCATAGCTCATGTAAATGACATTGACCATCAAAAGTTAACAATTGTCAATAAGCTGCTTGCTTCTGGGAGCTCAGTGTTTGATCCTTACATTGTGAACACTCACATGTTGGCAGTTTCTTGTCAAGATGGATGTAGGAAACTGTGTCTCAAAGACAGCTAGCTAGTTTTGTTTCTCTTGACATCATGAATCTAACAGATCACTAGTGTTTCTGCTTCTAAGCCAGTGGACTCTAAATATGCCATGTATGCGTGTTCAGGGGCAGCAGGTAATGTAGCAGGGAGAAGTGTTGCCTGGGGTTCCAAGCCTAGATCCTAGGCTTCTCCAGAATGTATCCACACTAGTTTAGATGGCATCTGTTGCCTCAGGTAAATCCAGCAATGTAACTGGGATCCCTGCCTGGCTCTGCCAAAAGCTGCTAGAACCTGCCCAGCATCCCATAACAGCACTGTCGGTTTCTTATCTTCTCTCTTAGAGTATCTCTTCTGTAACTCTAGACAGCATCAGGGCAGAAACGGAAATGCTTCTTGGTAGTAGAATGCTTGCCTTAAAAGATCTTCATTCTACCACGAGCTCTGGCACAGGGGCAGAGAGAGAGAGAGAGAGAGAGAGAGAGAGAGAGAGAGGGAGGGAGGGAGGGAGGGAGGGAGGGAGGGAGAGAGAGAGAGAGAGAGAGAGAGAGGGAGAGAGAAAGGAGTTCAGTGGAGGGTTCTGTAGGAGTCCAGAGAATACAGCTCACATGGGCCCCGAGATGGCACCATCTTAATTCAGGGCTCAGTTTCAGAAGTTACAGAAAATAGATTTTTTTTTTAATCTTCAGTGAAAGCCATTTGCCCACTTAGGTTTTGCAGTAGGCAGATTGCACTTACCTGTGGATAGGAGGGCAGGTAATGGATCATCCTCTGCCCTGCAGGGCAGCCAAGGAAAAGACCAGATGCCTCAGACTGAGACACTGGACTGCCACGTGTGCTCTTCTGGAGAATTATGTGCACTAACATGGACGTCTAGTTCCACAGAACAAAGAGAAAGCTACCTCGAGTTTTAGATTTAAAAATGATCTGTTGGCCTGGAGTTTACTTGGAAGCTGAAAACAAAAATATGGAAAATTTATATTCTATGCTCCTGGTATCCTAGCCACTTAATAAAATTTACACTTTTCACTCAGTAGCTTAAAATACCCACTGGCCTAGAAAAGTTGCCAAAAGAGAACATCTATTTATGCCCAGTGTTTTTAACAGCTAATTGGTGCATGTGGCTCAATTCAGTTTTTCCGACTGGCTTATTCCAATTTTCTTTACTTCTCACAGTTGTTGTGTGAAAGGCAGGACCATAGGGTGACAGCCAGGCAAAGGGACCTGCTCTTTCTTGCTGGAGCACGTCATTTGTACTGTGTTGTACATGTTGGTATCTCCCTCCTCCTAAACTGATTTGAAATCCTCATCCCCAAGGAAATGGATGATGTGAGGAGACAAGGCTTTAAGGTATAATTAAGGCACAAGTGTGGAGCCTCCTAGGTAGGATTCGTGACCTTCTAGAAGTGACCTAGAGAGATGTCTTACTTCTTAACCATATGGGAACACACAAAGTGTCCCATTTGTGTTCTAGAAAGGGACTTCACCCAACACCTGTCCTGGTGACACTTTGTAACCTCCAGCCTCCAGAACGGTGGAAGAGATAAGTGTGTTCCTAAAGGGTTATCCAGTACTCCAGACCATACCCAAACACCCTTCAAGAGCCTTTATGGATCAAAAACAAAGCACATCAGCTAAGGCTGGCCTGGCCAAAAGGCTTTCCATTCATGGCATTATCTAGAATGAGGGGCTTAAATTGCTTTATTTCTGGAGCAGTCTTCAGCTCCCAGATGCAGAGATATGAGGGGTACATTCCATGCTTTTTGTTTGCAGGACTCATCTCCTTCCCCATGTTCTACAACAGTCCACATGTAACTCCAGCCTCGGCTTCTCTGGCCATGTGAAGACAACTGATCTCTGCTGCTTTGATATGGATGAAGCAGCTGGCTTAAAAAAAAAAAAAAAAGGAGGCTCTTGGTAGCTTTGTCTGTGAAAAAGGACTATGAGATATCTCGTCAAGGGTAGAAGCTGAGAGGTATTCCTATCTCATTCCAAGGCTATACAGGAGGGAAGGAAGTGTCTTAGAGTGGGCTCTATTTCTGACTAGGGAAGTAGGTATGCCTATCTGGGGTGCCACAGTATGCACCCCACTGTTGGATCAACACCCTTGCAAGTATGTGGGCTGGGATCACCATGGCAGCAGGTGAGACCAGAACACAGCATATTTTGGCTTTTAGCTGTTTTGATGTGATTTCTTCATATTTCAAAAGGTGTGAAAATATGCATATGCATACAGACACACATGCATGCATTTACAAACAAGTAAAAAGATTAAACTTGAGACACAGTTAATTATTCAAGTTTTATTTTAAGTGAAAATGACCATAGAGATGTTCCTTACTAATGTAACTTGGGTTCCCAGACTGGATAAGCCACACAGCCTTCAGAGTCACCACCTGTGAAGTGAGCTGTTTAGGCCTTGGTGGTCTGTGGTGATATGTTATATATTTAATAAAATCAGTCTGGAATATCAGAAAATGGATTTACCCACAGTCAGTCCAGGATGGTCAGAGAGTGGTAACTCACACCTTTAATCCCACTATAGGGAAAGACCGGGAGTGGTGAAATGTAGTAGGATTTGTCCCACTTATTGGTTTAATAAAAAGCTGATTAGCAGAAGGCAGACAGGAAGTATGGGTGGGGCTACCAGACTAAGAAAACTTTGGGAACAGGAAGAGGAGAGAGAGAGAGAGAGAGAGAGAGAGAGAGAGAGAGAGAGAGAGAGAGAGAGAGAGAGACCAGAGAGGTACCACAGAGAAGCCAACAGATGCAGACAATAACTATGCTGCTCTGAGAAAAGGTACCGAGCTGCATGGCTGAATAAGATAAGAATAATGAATTAGTTTAAGAGCAAAGAGTTAGCAAGTTATATGCCTACGCCCTAGGTCAATCAGAATAAAATTAATATAAGTCTCTGTGTTTCTTTGGGATTGCTGGTCCAGATTTTGGGGTTAGTCCAGGTCAGAAACTTATTACCACAGTGGTCCTTATTCAGATAGAGAATTGCAGCAGGTCAAATGCTGGTTTTGGTTCACACTACGATGTTGTCATAATCAACACAGACTCACAGACTTTGTTTAATCCTCTGCCTACCATAGAGTACACGTGTAAGTCGGTCTCCTGAATGCGGAGGCGTGTGTGCACAAATCTATATATACATGAACTAGAACATAAATGCACATATATAAACACATGCACAAACTTGTGAAATAGTTGCAATTCACAATAAAGATAATTTTTTAAAAAACCCACTAAGTGTTAAGTCTTGAGATTTCTCATTGTCTGGGTTTTATTTTTTTATTTTTTTTAATTTAAAAAGGTTTTCTTTCATATCTACCACTGCTCCCCCTCCCTTCTCTCCTCCCAGGCCCTCCAAGTCCTCCCTCAGCCTCCCCCCACCCCATCCCCTCATCCATTCCCCAAAGAGGGCAAGGAGTCCCAAGGTGGGTCAGTTCAGTCTGGCATATCCAGCTGAGGTAGGTCCCAGTTCCTCATCCCAGTATTAAGGCTGGGTTAGGTGTTCCTCTGTAGGGACTGGGCTCTGAGATGTCAGTTCATGCACCAGGACTATACTCTGATCCTAGTGCAAGGGGCTCCACAAACTGCCCACGACATTTGACAGTCATTTACCTTTGGAGGGGTTAGTTCCTTTCCATGAAGGTTCCTCAGTAGTGTTTCTGATTCAGTGAGCTTCCCATAGCTCCAGTCAGCTTTCTCTGTGGGTCTCCTCATGATCCTGATCCCTTTGCTCATATACTCTCTCCTCTTTCTCTCTTCAACTGGATCTGGAACTTGACCTGGTGCTTAGCTAAGGATTTCTGTTTCTGTCTCCATCCATTGCTGATTGAAGGTTCTATAATGACAATTAGGATGGACATTCATTTGATTATAGGGGAAATCCTCTTTAGGCACCCTCTCTACTATTGCTTGGAATCCTAGCCAGGGTCATCTTGTGGGTTCTTGGAGGTTTCCTTAGCACCAGGTTTTTTTCTAACCCCACAGCGGCTCCCTCTATTAATATATCCATTTCTTTATTCTCCCTCTATACTGCTCCTCCCACTCAGCCATCTCCTTTTCTCATGGTTTGTTCACACCTCCCCTTGCTTGCTCCCCATTATAATCCCAATTTACTCAGGAGATAGTCTTTATTTTACCTTTCCAGAGGGATCGCTGGATGTCTCTCTTAAATTCCTCCTGTTACCTAGCTGTTGGGAGTTGTGGTTTGCAGCCTGGTTATTCTTTGCTTTATGTCTAAAATCCATCTTTGAATGAGTACATACCATGTCTATCTTTCTGGGCCTGTGATACCTCAGAATGTTACTCTCCAAATCCATCCATTTGCCTGCAAATTTTAGGGTGTCATTTCTTTTGTGGTCTTTTTTTTTTTATGCTGACTAGTACTCCATTGTGTAGATATACCACAATTTGTTAATCCATTCTTCAGTTGAGGAGTATCTGGGTTGTTTCCAGATTCTGTCTATTACGAGTAATGCCACTATGAACATAGCTGAGCTAATGTCCTTGGGGTAAGAATGTGCGTCTTTTGGGTATATGCCCAATAGTGGTATTGCTGGATCATTGGGGAGACTGATTCCCAGTTTTCTGAGGAACCTCCTTACTAATTTCCAGGGCAGCCAAACAAGTTTACACTCCCACCAACAATGGAGGAGTGTTCCCCTCACTCCACATCCTCTCCAGCATAGGCTGTCACCTGTGATTTTCATCTTAGCCAATCTGACAGGTGTAAGGTGGTATCTCAGAGTTGTTTTGATTTGCATTTCTCTGATGGTTAAGGATGTTGAACAGTTCTTATGTGTCTTTCACCCATTTGAAATTCTGTTGAGAATTCCCCTTTTAGCTCTGAACCTCATTGTCTGGGTTTTAAGTTTACTTTGAGTCAGGATCTAAATGTGGTTTATATATAGTAATGGGCAATATGTATAACTGGGGTCTCATGGATTATAGTGGGCTGGAAATGCCCTACCCTGTATTTTCAACTAGGCGTAGATACACCAATACTTCTATAAGATTACAGCTGTCATAGTGATGTGCCGTGTGGCCCCAAGTCCTCTGTTCCTCCTTCCCATTCTTCAACTGGAGACTTTTCTTCAGGGAAGTCTGTAACTCTCATAAGAAAAATTCAAATCCAAGAACTCTAGGATTCAGTGAAATCCATTTTTATGGTCCCTTCTGGGAAAATCCTAAGATCTGGGAATGTGTAATCCGAACTCATTCATACATTCATTCATCCAGGAGTCCTTGTCCAGTCCCTGTGTGCCAAATATGACTTCAGGGTGGACAAATGCTTGTTCTCTTGCTGATTTCCTAATGAGCTGAACCAGATGTCTGAGCAAATACAAGATGGAAACAGCTGGGTGGAATCGGCGTAGTTCACTCTTACTGTGACTTCTTTGCATCTGTCTCATAAAGCTGCCCTGGATGGTCTTCACAGCAGAAAGTTGTTTTCTCAGGTTTCTGGAAGCCAGAAGTAAAAGGCCAAAGCATCGATGGAGTTGGTTTCCTTGAGAAGGTGATCACCTTTTTCCTGAGCACACAAAACCAAGGTGTCTTTGTGTCCAGGTTTCTTAATCAAGTGTCAGATTAGGTTACGAGCCACCTTGTGGTCTCACTGTCACTAGTTTATTTCTAAAAGGCCCTGGGCTCAAATGCAGTTACATTCAGTTGAGGCATTAGGTGTTAGAATTTCAACAATGAGCATTTTTTTTTTTTTGGTGGGGGTTAGGTAGATAAAGTTTAGTCCTAATACTGAGAAAAATGCTAAGTAGATTCATTTTTAAAGTTTTAAGGCTACCATGTGAGGTAGACAGGATATAGCTGGGAGAGCTGGGGGCAGACATGGCCCATCAGGAGAACTTCCTTGTAGTAAGAGTTTTTGGCTTGGCCTAGTCTTAAAATCTAGACCCACTTGTAGCTGCTTTGCTCCCCAAAAGACTTAGATGCTTGTATTAATTACATGTTGTTTAGCCTGTGGCTTAGGCTTATTGCTAACTAGCTAGCTCTGTTATTTTAATTTAACTTATTTTTACTAATTTGTCTTGGTATGTGGCCCATGGCTTATTTATTTTTTTATATCTTGTTTCTTGGGTGGCTGGATTGCATCTCTCCTGACTCTTCCTCCTCCTCTTTTATCTATGCTTGGATTTTCCCCTTGTTTGTAAGCTGGCTTGCCATAGGCCAAAACAGTCCTTTTATTAACCAATGATATTCACAGCATACAGAAAGTTATCCTACATCACTTCCCTTTTTTTATCTAACCACAAAGGAAGATTATAATTTTAACATAGGAAAATTATATATAACAAAGCAGTTATTAGGCAATAATAAATTATAGTTATAATATTTAGTCTATTTGTATTTAGCAAAATTAAAAAAATATTTTATTATCTATATTATTTTTGTGAGTTTAAAGTTTTATATCTAATACATTTTTACAATAACTAAGGTAAACTATATAATTATTTAATATTTAACTATATCAAAGACTACAGAAGGATATAATATTATCTGAGTAAACAGGAAATACAAGCAACTTTTAAAATCTAGAAATGACAGAGATGATATCTGGCTGCCTGGACAGTCACTCAAAGTTTTTGTAACATTGGGGCATCTGTCTTCAGCCTACAGGCCTAGAGTCTCAATGAAGTAGGAAATTTGAAGAACTGCTCTGCCCATCTTGACATAGTTCGTCAGTCGCTTATGTCATGAAGGATGTCTGGTAGTTTTCTCTGTGAAGCAGGAACCTGAAGGACCACATTGGCTTGTTTTGCTAAAGTTTAGAGGTCACTTTCTTATAGATTTTGTATATCTAGTTTATATAGCATACTGTCAAGCAGTCAATACAAGAACAGCTTTTTATTCAATGACTGACTTTTGCCACAAAGAGACTAAACTTTACATGGAGTATTTTTGATGCTCATTATTTTTTTTTGAAGCCAGTTGGTGCTGCCAGGAGCAGACCTGTCTCACTGTCTAGAAAAGTCTTAAGTTCTTAAAATATTTTAGATGCCATATTCTGTATGTCTTTGAAGTGTTTGAAGATGATTTATCTAATTGAAATATATCTTTGTATATCTATAAACACGTAACTAACATGGGTACAAGTTTGGTTATTACTGATGTCTATTAATCTGCATTTTAATTACACATTACAATTTTAAATGAGTTACATAAGCATAATGCCTTAAACAAGAACAGAAGAGTAGAAAATATATATAGTATAACAAAATTGACCTTAAATTTGTATCACTAAAACCAAAATCTATATCAATGTAAAATATTTTGAGATTAACAGTCATTTTTTGGATTAAAGTAAATTCAATAGTCTGTCTTTTAAAATCATTCTCCAGGAAGCTTTCAGGAGGGCATACACATCCTATAGGATGACTGGGTCTGAACCACAGCCAGCACAGCCTTAGGAAATGTGGGGACTTGGAAGAGAAGGTAATAGTAGACAAAACACAGGAGTCTTGGGTTTACTTTAGGAATGAACAGTTTTTATTTTTCCCACTGCTATTTGTATATTATTTAGCTGTCTACTGAATATATCATTTCAAGGAGAGCCTGAGCAAACCATCTCTTTGACCCTTCATCTGAATTATTGTTTTCATAGTTTTCTGCCTTTGTGGCCTTGTTTTCCTCTGGAGGACCTCCCTCCCAGGCATTATGTCATTCTTGCAGTTTTCTGAACTCATGTGGCCACCTCTGGTCAGGTCAGTGTTTGTGAGAAAAGAACTCAGACCATCTGGACTCGAACAGATCTGGATGGATTTAGGGCTTAGCCATCATTGGCTATGGAGGGTAAGGCAAGGGAGAGGTCAGCAGGCCAGTGCTCAGGATTATAACCACAAAGGAAAGCAAGATAGGGAGGTACTATGAGACGGAGGTCATAGCTGAGTCTGATCTATGATTTGAGGGTATGCTAGTGTCCAGGCATCTCCTTTCTAACGCCTCATACAAGGAGGTAAAATAACCAGTACGTACTGGGCATAAATGGTATGGTAGTGCTCCATTGATGGCCAAAGAGAACTGAACAATCAGTAAGTGGAAGTGGTTCTTAGCTTCATGCAGCTAACATTTTGGGCTGGCTGAAAGTGCCTTTGAATGTGCTGTACACTATCAGTTATTGCTAGCAGTGTCCCTGCCCCCCCCAGCTATAACAGCGAAGGCTGTCAAGAAATCCCTGTGCCTCTAGAAATGACTGTTGAAGCAAAGACATTTGTGCTCTGTGTCTATGATTTGTGTTGTATTTAGCAAATGTTTCGTTGGTTGTTTGGTTTTGTTTATGATTGTATTGGTGATTGAACCCAGGACCTCATGCATGCTAGGCAAGTGCTCTACCACTAAGGTGTATCCCTAGTCCTGTATTTTGAAATAGGATTGTGCTATGTAGCTCATGAGTAGATGGAATTGAATCAATGTTTGCATCTCAACATCTCTGGATTCATGCTAAGAAATCCTATACCCTGGTCCCATGCTCTTGTAATGATTTCTTAGACCCAGAGATAAACTTCTGACTTATGCTGTGTTTAATTTTTCTGTGACCGATTCTTACTGACTTTACTTGTATTGAACTTAGGTAACGAGTGACTGCAGATTTTGTTCTCAAACTCCGAGTCATGCATTCTTAGTTTAGTAATTAGTTCATAATAATTAAGCAATATAATTGAGCTCCTAAGTGGGTTAATTACTTTTTTGTTAAAGAGGTGATGTGTCCTCTCATGACAAGTATAGTTAAAAATTTAATGAGCACAATTCTCTGCATCAAATGTTTAGGGAACTGTAATTTCTCATGCCGTATGTGTATAATGTGAGGATGTAAGTCAGTGCTTCTTGTGATGTCTGAAGTACATCTCATCATAGGGCAGAGTTTTCTTCTATGGAGTCAAGAGCTGCACACCATAACTCTGTCTTGTACACAGTAAAGCTTAGGTATAGCAGGCACATGAGCATCTCCTGACCTTGTCTTCTTTCCTGCCCCTCAAAGCAGACTGCTCATCAGTGCCAATGATGTAGCCTGCAAACCTGACTGTAGTAGACTTATGCTAATAATGTTGTAAATATTTGTCCTGCCTATGGGTTTAATAAAAAGCTGATTGGCCAAAGGAAGTGTGGGTGGGGCTACCAGGCTAAGAAAACTCAGGAACATCTCAGAGCAGATACAGAGGCCAGACAGATAACCAGAGAGAGCCAGAGAGAGCTGCCACGGACAGACATGGAGACAGCAACAGACACAGAGGAAAGAAGCTGAAATGCTGCTCTGAGAAAAGGTACCAAGCCGCATAGCTGAACAAGATGGGTTAGATTGAGAGCAAGCACTAGCAAGTTATATGCCTGGGCCCTAGGACAATCAGCGTAAAAATACAAACATTTGTGTGATTCTGTGGGACTGTGGGTCTAAACTATTGGTCCAGGCCCGCAAAGTCTGGGCCAGAATTATTTACAACAAATGGCATTCCAACATGGGCTGAGCACCCACATAAAGCCTGAGAAAGCTTAAATAGGGTTCCAGGGCACAGAAATGGAGGCAAAAGAGGCTTCCAAATTGTATCTTTGAAGTGGGTCATAGTACAGAGATGCAGTGGTGTTTAGGTTTCAATGTCAAAATGGCGGCTCTGTGGCAGACAGCTTAAACCAAGGCTGGTTCCCGAAGTCTCAGAGAATACTCATTGTAAGAGCTGCATATGGTGGATTTAAGGTTTCTGTTCTCACAGGCAAAAGAGAAGAGAGTCAAAGATTGATTCTTGGTATCAGCAGTGTTTTCTTTCATCAACTCTGTTTGCTGGAGGCAAGCAGAGGTGTAGATTTTTTAACTGAAGTTTCCTGATTCAGCCTTAGAGGCAAAACACTTTTGAGTCTTTTAAGAGACCTTGCTGCCAAATACTTAAATGAAATTAATGAGCAGCAGACAGTAGTGCTTTACTTGGTGGTTATATGGACCCTAAAATCCCAGAGTGGTAATTATGTATAATAATTAGCTAAAAAGCTAAACTGTATGAAGCTAGACTAGGAGCTGGGTGGAACCAGGCAGCTACCCTAGTGACACCTTTAATCCTTAGTGCCATACTTTAGCAGATTAAGGGTATGGTCAGAAACAGAAATAGAGGAACCTGGGTGGAAGATTGAAGGTGTGAACAGAAGCATTAATAAAGGAAGCTGGGTGGAGTCAGCCACACTAGTAAAGCCTTTAATCCTTAAACCAAACCTTGGCAGATTAAAGGTGTGTAGAAACAGAAAAAAATAGAAAAGACTGAGTGGGTCAAATACCCTAGCCAAGCAAAAGGTAGTCAGAAACAGAAAAGATAAGAGATATACAGTAGAGACAGATATGAGGAGGTGCCCACAAGAGCAGTTCTGCTGGCTCATTTCTGAATTTGCCAAAAACTTTTCACCAAAATCTATATACTACATGAGTATAAAATATCTTCAGCATGCCATGATTCATATATATTTGCCTGTAATGCAGCTTTTGTGTAAAAACTGAGAAATAAAGATATATTTAGATGTAGTTTTGTTTCCTAGAAACAAACCCCAAACTACACTAAAAAGTACCTGCAAATGGGAGTCTTTTCTGGAGGATGAGTGGGAGTCTCGTAGCATGAATAAGAGTTGGGGTTAGACTCCTCAACTAAACTTAAAAGAATCTTAATTTTAATTTACATGTCTGTGTGTGTGCACATGAGTGCAGGTGCCTGCACAGACTAGAAGAGGGTATTGGATCCCATGAAACTGGGGTTACAGGAGGTTGTGAGTCTCTCAAGTTGGTTGCTGGGAACAAAGCTTGGTTCCTCTGGAGCCTGATGATCACAAGCACCTCTAACCATGAAGCCATCCTTCCAGCTCTGTCCAGAATATTTCTAAACTGGGCTTTGTGGTTTTGGACCATGTGTTCATATAACAAAGTGTTGGAGACTGACCCAGGACTATTTAGAATTTCCTGCTTCTTGGATGAAGCGTCCTTGGTAAATTACTAGCTTTGCAAAAACAGGCTTCTTGGAGTCCTTCTAGATTAGGCATCCTTGGTTAGTGACAGAAGTGAGCTTCATGGAGTCTCCCATGATAAGGTGTTCTTCGCTAAACTGCAAGCCTTGCAAAAAATGGGATGTCCTTGGCCCATCATACAATGTACGTTTAGATAGGGCTTCAAACAGTAATCAGTCAGCTGCAGAATCATGGGACCAAAGAGATCCTGCCCACCCCGACTTCCTCTGATAATTTTTCACTCTCCTCTTCGGTTAACTCCCCTCTCTCTACTTCCCCTCTCTGCCTGGAGCCTTACACTCCCCTCTCTCTGCTCCCCCCTCCCCTTCTAAAACACTGCTTAAAAAGCCTCAGCATTCATCCAATAAACGAAGCCTTGACCTGACTCAGACTCTTGCCGTTCTTTATGCGCTTGGCTTCCTCTCTCTCTCCCCCCATTTGCTTCACAGGTGGCCCCCCATCGAAACCCTCGAATAACTGGACCTGCTGGACAGGGACAACAAAGCTCACAGGCACCTGGCCCTGTCCACCAAGCGCCATTGGGGTGACAGTTGCCATGAGAAAGCTACACTGCACTTGGTTACTGAGTCTCCTGCACCATTAAAGGATACAATGAGACTCTCAGAGATCATAAAAAGTAAAGTTTTTGTGAGTGTGGAGTCTTTGCTTGTTCCCAAAGAATATGTCGGTGACTTGAGGTGCTGTGGGACTATGCTTTTGTATACTGTAAATATTATATAATAAAATGCTGATTCATCAGGTAGCTATACAGGAAGTAGAGAAGGGGCAAGCTGACTAGGAGAATTCTGGGAAGTAGAGGAGCAGAGCAGAGATGCCAGCAGATGAGGAGGAAAGAAGATGAGAATGCTGTTCTGAGAAAAGGTTCCAAGCTATGTGGCTAAACAGGAAAAGAATCATGGGTTAGGTTAAAAATAAGAGTTAAATAGTAATAAGCCTGAGCCATAGGCTAAACAGCTTGTAATTAATATAAACCTTTGTGTGATTGCTTGGGACCTTGGGACTTGGCATGACCAAGAACCTACTTACTACATGAAGAGAAAGAAGGAAGGACATACGCTATCACCTGGGTAGCATTTGTGCCAGAAAGGGTTATCTTTTTTTTTTTTTTTTTTTAAACTTTATTATTTATTTGCCTTGGTGTTTGCCTGGAACTGGAAGTACAGACAGCTGTCAGCTGCCACGTGGGTGCTGGGAACCGAACCCGGGTCCTCTGGAAGAGCAGACAGCGCTCTCAACCGCTGAGCCATCTCTCCAGCCCCGAAAGGGTTATCTTATAATGACAGAAAACTAGCTCGTGAAAAACTGAGGATGCCACTGCCCAGCCCCCTCAGAGGTAAGGCAGGAGTGGTCCTGCACTGAAAGCCAGAGATGGAGGCCAGATCTATGATCTGGAGCTTCATCATGGAGTTTTGACTATTTTTTAATATACAGAGATCTATGAGGATAAGTGGAAATATCAGAGGGTAGATTGGGGGTTTCATAATATTGCAGTTTCGCAATGTTATTTCAGTTACTCTGTTATTGCGGTATTAGTGTGGTCATGGAAAATGTTCTGACTCTGAGAAGATACAGGCTGAAATGAATAGAAGTGAAACGCTGAGATGTTTGCAAGTTACTGTCAGGTCATTTAGCCAAAAATATTTGCTGTTTGGAAGTATAACCCTACCAAGCCTGACAACTTTGTTCAGTCCCCAAGACCTGCACCGTGGAAGGAGAGAACCAGTTCCCACATTTGTTCCCTGACCTCCACAGGAGTGCCATGGAACACACACATGCAGGCGTGCGCGTGGACACACGCACACACACACGCACACACAGACACACACACACACAATAAGTGTAATAAATATAGGAGAAATAAAAGAAAATTCCAGCAATTCACAAAGCATAGTGAGATATACATCAGTGTTTATTGGGATCTTTGAAACTTTCTGTGGATTATACCTGTTTAAAATGAGACATTGTAGAAAGAGCCTCCTTGGGGGCTCTGGTTCTGTTCTGTGCTTGACAGGAGTGGATTGCTGGGTGGTGTTCCCTGGGAAGGAGGTTGGTGTTGTAAGAAATTTAAGAGGTTGTTTTCTTGCCTCCAGAAGGCCATGTGTTGATAACTTGAAAACCCACAGAATAACGCATGCAAAAAATACATTTAAAACCCCTTGAAAGATGATCCAACCATTTCATGGTGATGCTATCCATTGACAAGCCAGCACTATGTGGGGAGCTGGGCATAGCTGTGCCTGTTACAGGGGCCATCAGGGAGATCTCTGACACTGTGGCAGGCACAGGACACCCACATTAGTGTAAAACTGAGATATGTTTTTTAGACTTCTTTACTTTTATTCATAGGAGTGGCATCGACAGCAGCAGCATTTCCTAAATCTGAGTGCTCATTTATGGGCCTGGAGCTAGGAGGCACCACTGCCCACCTTGAGCTGCACTGTGGAGTGCATTCATTCTCTTTGTGGAAAGAAGAAGCCTACATGAGAATCCAAGGAGAAGCAAGCATACTGACCTCTCTGTCCTTGGTCCTGGAACTCTCACTAAGGCTTTCAAAACTTGGCTTGCCTCCCCCTTTGCTCCCATCTCACACCCCACTTCCAACCAACAATTCTTCTAGAACTTCTGTCTTCTGTCCCTTCCCATCCGGTCCAGCTGCCCTCCGCCTATCCCACATTACCTTTCTGACATGACACACTACCCCCATGTCTCAGCATTGCTGTAGCAATTCCCACTGCCCTCTCACATCCATTAAAGCTTTGACAAGTAGCCTTCGTGTAGCGGTTTGGGGTCTGTAATGTTGCTATGCCCTAAGTGAACTCTCTGGCTCTCCCAGGCCCTCACACTAGTCAGAGAGAAAATGAAAGAGATGAAACAATTTTACATCACACAGAATAATAGTTTCAGAATAACTCGTGTTTATAGAAAGTGATAGTACTTTCCTCAGAGTTTGTCTTTTTCCTTGGTCTTATCCCAGAACATTACACCTAAAATGTTGGGATAAGACTTTCCTGCTTTTCAAGGGTGTATCCAAAGCATCTGCACACCCTGCTAAGACACTGAATTCTACTGCTAGTAACAGCATACCGTTGTGCACCTTCGCTCTACTATGTCTTGAAATCAATGTGTGCTTGTAATTTGTAATTTTCTGTTATTTGTAATTTTTTATTTGATTTTAAGATATTTATCTTTTCCTCTGATGATTGATATAGCTAACATTTACAGTTGCTTCAAGTAACAATTGCATCTAATGGTCTTTCTTTAAGCCCAATGTTATCTACATTATATCTATATAATATATATTCTATTAAGATAACTCTGGTGCAACAAACATTTTTGCCTTAAGCCTATACACATAATTTAAATGTATTAAATAATTCTATGTTTGTAATGGCAAAAGTATACACATTGAAAATATGAAGTTAATCAGTAAAAATCAACACATTTATAAATATTTATTTGGTATTTGTTCTATGCCAGATAAAGTGCCAGGTGCTAGCCGTATTTATACTTAGAGGTACAAGACTATACCAAGTAAATACCAATGTACATGTAGAGTCCAGCTTCTTAAACTGTAGGTCATGGCCCCATGCAGGATCTCAGAACTGAATGCGGAGGTCATGGAAAATGTCGCAACAGTAAAGGTCTCAACACTCACTTTGAAATCAAATGTACCATGAACCCAGGTGTTTGTGGAAGCCTCTTACACCTGCTGCACCCTGTGGCTTCACTGTAGCCTTGGCTCCAAACATGCAGCACGTGCTTGGCACTGTGCATTGGCACTCCGAGCAGCACTGATGAACGTTGCCTGAAACCCCTCAGCTTATTATGGATTGTGAGCTGTGGTGTTTCTACTGTGTTTACAAACTCCTGTAAAAACAGAATAGTTTAATTAGAGAAAAACATTGTTTTCAAGATGCTTAATATTTTTCCACTATTATTCCTCAGTGAGTGAATATCAAGCCAATATGTTTTCTGATTGCTTCATGTTCCAATGCTGATTTTCGAAAAGTGTTGTTTGAGGGCATGCAAGATGGCTTTAGCAAGTGCTTCCTGCTTATATCTGAAGATCTGAGTTTCATCCCTAGGACTCACATGGTTCCAGTGGAGAAATGTCCCTGTAACTTGCCTCTGACCTCCATGGGCACAGTGTGGCATAAGCATGCTATCTCTACACTAAATAAAATATATCTCAGTTTTTAAAAGGAAAAATTGCTATTTCACAATGAATGTGGTGGTCCAAGCAGTCTATAATCCAGCTGCTTGGGAGGTGGAGTCAGGAGCGTCCCAAGTTCAGGGTTAGCCTTGGCTACTTAGGAAGTTCAAACCAAGCCTGGGCTACACAAGGCCTTATCTCAAACACAAAAGACAAGACAAGCAAATCCTAACAATTGCTGTTTGAGTTGCTGGCCCCATGAATTTTTGGCTTGGGAATCATGATAGTCTTTCCAACCATTTTTAAAATAGCTCTAAGCAAACATCTGCCATGTATTACCACATGTTTATGCAAAGTAGCATCTTGAACATTGATGATTATATCAATAAAATCAAAACATTGATCAACTGAAAAGTGCTGAAGATGCTGCATATCTTACAGTGTTGTTGCTCCAGATTTAATTTTTTAGATAAAACAATAAGCAATCCATTTCTAGTATGAAAATTTACTTTCATCTTTAATAAGTAGTAAAATTATTTCCAAATTAATTGTTTTAAACTTAATTCCTTTGTAATTTATCAACAAATGTTTGGTTTATATCATGCTTACTTTAATCTGTATATTTGAGGAAAAAAAAATGGGCAACAAATGGAAAAAGCTTAAAAATCCCTTTTCAGTGCTGTCCTCACACAGCACATTATGTACCCAACTAAAGTTTGATACACTCACTTAAAAAAAAAATCTGAAGAGTTTTGATCATAGTGAAAAGAGATTTTCTTGTATTACACATTATAGTTGGTTTGTGTACCTCAAAAATATGTCTTGGTAGTCCTACCCCAGTATCCATGGCTATGACTGTGGCTTTATTTGGAAACGGTGTCATCATAGATCTTCTTGAGGTAAGAACTCCTTAGGACACGTTCTGACTGCATGTGACTGGCATTCTTTTTTTTTTTAATTTTTTTTAAACTTTATTTATTTATTTATTTATTTATTTATTTGCCTTGGTGTTTGCCTGGAACTGGAACTACAGACAGTTGTTAGCTGCCATGTGGGTGCTGGGAATCGAACTCCGGTCCTCTGGTAGAGCAGACGGTGCTCTTACCCACTGAGCCATCTCTCCAGCCCCCATGACTGGCATTCTTAAAAGAGAGTCAGGCAGATATGCATGGCACAGATCTTGTGCAGTGGATAATCAGGAGGCAATCACTTAGAGACAAGGAGGAGCCCTCCTCCAGGTTTCTCAGGGTGTACAGTCTGCAGATACCCTCATGTAAGACTGGCTTACAGACACTTAGGAAGGTATTCTCTCATTCTAACCACTTAGTTTGTGATTCTTTGCCATGGTGACCCTAGAAAGCTAATGACATATGTCACAGATGAACTTGGAAAACAAAATTCAAGATGCAGAGTAAATTCCTTGTAATGAGAGTTGAACACAATCAGATTTGCAGTTATCTGGCCCTGGAGGCACTGTGTGGAGTCAGCCATCCGGGAAGGGGCAGGGCAAGAGTGGGATCCAGGCTCCTGCTGTGGCCCTCCCTCTAACCTCTAAGTGCAGCCCTCACCCACGAGCACCCCCAGTCTATGACATAGGGTTCTTTGGAGAGAACTGGAGTGATTCCTAAGGGGCAGGGGAGAGAATGCAGGGTACCTCCATCTCTCCAACTACAGACAGAATTGAGAAGTAAAACTTCATAGAGTTCTAAAGATTTAGTTTGAGTTATTTGATTTGTCTGGAAGTAAAACCCATGAGGCCTCTTTTTCCTATAAACTGTCAGTTGTTTTCCACCAGAAATGGAGAGTTCCTGACTTTTGTAGGAGTTTTCATGGCACGGGTTAGTCTTTGTGGTTCACAGCCTGTCTAACAGTTCTTGGCTTGTTTCTTAGGGACTCAGCTGTTAAGTTGAGATGCTCCTGGAGTAACTGGGAAGCAGGACAACTAGTTTCTTCTAAAATATTTAAGGTTTCAGTTCCCAGTTATTCACGAGGGGGCTATGAAGCTGCAGGGAAGAGGATCTGGAAGCAGCTTAGGAGGTTTTTCCCATCCACAGCCTGAGGTACAAGGGGGGCCGTTGCTAACACCAATATTCCATAGCGTTCCCACTGTGATGGTGTGTGTGTGTGTGGGGGGGTGTCAGTGCTAACACCAACATCCCAGAGGAAGATTTCTGCTGTAAGGGGCATGGGAGAGAAGTGCAGTGGGGCTGCTGTGGGACGTTGTACTGGGTACCTTGTGATATGCGCTTTCAAAAGTGATGTAGTGAAGAGACATGATTACATACTGCATGCTCTTACACACTCTTCTTTCAGGACCATATGGGGAGAGCGAGGGCTTTGGAGTGTTTTCATTTTGTTTTGTTTTCACTTGAGTGTTAGTTTTTTAAAACAGGAGAAGGGATCTCATGTACTCAAGCTAGCCTAAACTCACTATGTAGTTGAAGATGACATTGAACTTCTGACTCTTTCTTTACCACCAAAGTATCATAAGATATCTTCTCCACTAATTCCAGAGTCTGCCATGTACTTGGCACCCATTGTTCAGCCTTGTAATTACCATCCTGATGAGGTTCTGAAATATTTTTAGAGGACCCTGGAGTCACTAGAGAAAGAATACTTAATGTAATTTTCTTGTTAAGTGAATTTTAATTTATGAGAGCTGTTATTCCAGGAATTATCTGGGTAACTGGATTATAAAGAACAAGTGATTAGCCAAGACTTTTCTTTCCTCCATGCATAACCACAGTAGAACCCAGACTGCACTCAGATTTAAAAAAAAAATCTACTTGGGCTTTATTCTAAAAAGCTAGAGGATATCTTATTGTAGTCAAAGAATTAAAAATAATTTGTACATATGTAAAGCAGCTTTTAAAGATGAGAAATGTTGGTTCTAGATAGCAAACTTAGAATGTTATGCTTTTAAAATCTCAGAATTTATAGACTCTGTCTTGATATGGATCTTGAGGGCAATGGTTTTAACTCACAGGCAACAGTACATGCTGCTTCTCAGCACAGGCTTTCTATTCAGCCTAGCCTTATGCCATCAGTACCCAAATGCAAACACAGCACAGCTTCAGGTTGGCCAACAGTTATCTCTGCACTTACGGCATGGAAAATTACTTTATAGCAAGTAAGTGGTTCTGTCATTGTGAGCTTGCCACCCAGAATGCTTTGTCTGCCAGCAAGAGCCCTGCATGGGTGATACAGGCATGAAATGAATTGGAAATTGGCCAGCCAAGGGTAGGGTGGTTGGGCCAACTCTCACTATGTAGCCAGGGTTTGTTCTCCCCATGTAAGTGCATGACGAGGCTTGTTAATTGTTGGTGATTTCATAAGATGATTACAGAGAAGCAGGCTTGTCCCATGGCAGCTAAGGCCCCGTTAGGAGACACAATGAAGCCACCTGTCTGCAGTCCTGTGTCACATTGTGTGACGTATACAGTAAGACCTCCTTCTCCAGAGCTAATGCACATTGAGCTATTTAGAACTATTTATTTTACACCTGCTTTAAAGTGTATTTGCAATTTATTTGGAGCTCTGAGGAAGTGAATTCTGTAAGTCATATGGGTTGGGCCACAGATGTTTCCCAATGAGAAACCCCAAGATGGGCAAGCACAGTCCAGACTCCTGCACATCATAGTTATTTTGTGTACAGTTGTCACAAATACAAAACAGTGAAGACACCATTGCCCCTTATGAGTGTCCAATCACAACAGTGCTGTCAACTAGCCACACAGTCTTTTTGTGTGTGTCTGTGTGATAAATATTATTTTGTACTTCATGATCAATGCAGTAGTATCTCTCATGCTAAAGGAAGCTTTTCTTGTGTGTATGCATTCTCTTATGTACTTAGGAACATAAACAACACTTTCAACATTTGGATCAGGGCTACTTTGAGAAGGAAGTCAACAGAAAACATTAAAAACTCAAAATTCATGATTTAAAATAGATGATGAAGAGGATGCTAGTGATAGTGGGATCTGGACATTCAGGAAGAGGCTCCCCATGGTCAGTCTCAGCAGGGGATGAGGAGATATTAAGGAACTCAAAAATTTAACCTCTGTGAATGTCTAGAATGACCTTGAAATCTCATGGTGTTCTGTTTGGAGTTATAGTTAAGTTCTAGTGAGCAGCTGTGACCAAATATGTGTTAGGTCCCAAATTCATGGCTTCATATAAGCTTAGAAATGTTGCTACAGAATTTAGCAACATTATCTTTCTTTGAAACTACATGAGTGATGGGAATGGTTCAAACACATGCCTTCTCTGGTTTTCCACCCCTGAGTTGTAAGTAGCTGCTGTTCCCACAGGAGAAATAGAGGTCAGTGGAATTGGATTCATACCTGTGGCACTGTGTGACTGCAGCTAATTGGCTCTTCTTGAAGAACACCTGCCAGGAGAGATGGGGCACTACATCGCAGGCACATTTATGCGTGTGTACCATGAGCCACATTATAACTCACATTTGAACTCAAGAAAGAGTCTGAGGTCCTGGTGCTTGGCAACAATGGTCTTCATGCTTCTCCCAGTGCTGTGAGCTGTACTTACACTGTGCCCCATCAGTCCTGAGCACAGAGACCGGGGGTTGGGGGAAGCAGCGTATGAACTAACTCCAAAGCAAGGAGGATGAGAGATATCATGGGAAAGTCCCAACATAACTATTGGCGTCTCTTAGCCCTCACACTTTCTATTGCTGATCCTGGATCTATTCTTGTCAGCTCTTGAGATTATAGACAGAGTACTGGAGTGGAGAAGGTATATTTCATAAAATATGTATATGGGATATTGCTTGTGTGTATGTATATGCAGTTTGTTGTGTGCAGAACCTAAAGAGGCCAGAAGAGAGTACCGGATGCTCTAGAACTGGAGTTACAAGTGATTATGAGCTACCATTTAGGTGATGGGAATCGAATCTGTGTGCTCTAGAAGAGCAGATGTCATTCTTAACTGCTGAACCCTTTCTCTATTTCCCAACTTTTATCTTTAATTTTTTTATTTTTTGGCTTTTAGAGATAGGATTTCTCTTTATAGTCCTGGCTGTCCTGGAACTCACTCTGTAGACCAGTCTGGCCTCAAACTCACAGAGATCCCTCTGCCTCTGCCTCTCGCCACTGCCTGACTATATCCCAGTTTTAATGATGTACAATATAACGCAGATATATGGTGTGGGCCATTTTAAAATGTGTATTTGGTGTTGTTAAGTAAGGTCATGCTGTGGTAAATAGTTTCTGGCCTGGCCTAGCCTTGAGGTCCAGATGCACCCGATGCACCCTTAGCTGCTTGTCCCAAATAATCACTCAAGGCTTATATTAATTACATGCTGTTTGGCCTACGGCTCATGCATATTACTTTCTAGCTCTTAGAACTTAACTCATTCCTATTTATCTTTGTCTTGCCACATGGCTGGTGGCTTACCTGAACTCCATTGTGTCTTGCTTCTTGGATGGCTGGATTGAGTCTCTCGTGACTCCGCCCTCCTTTCCCTTTATCTTTGCTTGGATTTCCTGCCTGCCTATAAGCTTCTTTGCCATAGGCCAAAACAGTTCCTTTATTATCCAATGATAATTCCTAGCATACAGAAAGACAGTCCACAGCAGCCGTGCTGCTGTATGGCTGTCATCACCTCTGACAGAACTTTTCAGCACTGGAATTCTGGGCCTGCTACACTAGGTTCCTGCTCTCCCTGACTACAAACCCAACATCCCTACTCCCCGCTCCGCCCCCCATCTTTATTTTGATTACTCCATTTGTAGAAATGAGGTCTTACACTGTTTTTCTTCTTGTGACTTGTTTTCATTTAGAATACTGTTTTCAAGGGCCACATGTGTAGTGTATGTCAGAGTTTAGTTCCTTTAAGACGGAATAACAAAGACCTTTTGTTATCCATTTCTCAGTAGACATTTGAGTCATTTCCACTTTGTTCTCCGGTGCTTGGGATTGAACCCAAAGCCTCTCCTATGCTGGTGAATGCTCTAGCCCTGAGCTGTAGGCCAGCCCGACTTCCACAAAGGAACTATTATATACCATTTATATTCTCATATAAATATCTTGGAGTCCCATTTTCTGCTCCTGAGTATAGACCAAGAATTGGTCATTTTATCTTAATCTTCTAGTTACTAAACTGTCTCCACAGCAGCAGTACCATTTATACTTTTAACAATGGTTCACAGAGTTTTGTTCTTTTTCTCCATTTTGCCAACATTTGATATTTTCTTTGTGGAGTGGCTATCTTAATAAGTGTGAGGTGAGGGCCAACTTGCATTTCTTTAACAGTGTGTCTTTTTATGATTTTTTTTCCTTTGGCTATTTGAAGATATGGCCACTCAGATCCTTTGATATTTTGAATAATTTATTTTTATCATTATGTTTTAAAGTTCTTTGTTATTAACCCTTCATCAGATATATGAATGACAAAAGCTTGCTGCTGCTCTGTGGTTGGCTTTTACTCTGTCGGTGGTATTTTTGGGGAGCCTGTGATACTCATGAAGTCGTATTTACCAGTGCTTTATCATGAAGTCATATTTACCAGTGCTTTATCATGAAGTCATATTTACCAGTGCTTTCCCTTTGATGTCTGTGCTTTTACAGATCTATCCAAGAAATTGCTGCAAAATTTTTGTCACCATTATTTCAAAGGGATTTTATTGTTTTGGGCTTTACACTTAGGTCTCATGTTGATCAGTTTTATGCCAACTGAGACAAGCTAGAGTCACTTGGAAAGAGGAATTCTCAGCTGAGAAAATGCCTCCATACGACTGTCCTGTGGGTGAATTTGTAGTGCATTTTCTTAATTAATGATTGATGTGGGTGGGCCCATCTCACTGGGTCAATGATACTCCTGGGAAGGTGGTCCTGGGTGCTATAAGAAAGCAGCTGGAGCAGCCCTGGAGCAAGCCAGTAATTGGTACTCTTTGTAAGGATTCCTGGCATTCCACATATCTGAGCCTACTTGGCTCAGGTGAGATGCACCTTGCATGGAGGCTCGCCCCTGGGCATGGCTGCGTAAACCCTGCAGCACTGCATATGGAAGCACCTCCCTGGACTCATGATACATACTCTTGCATGCCCCTTCCCTTAAAAGAGACTGCGAGCGCATGCTCCGGTCCTTTTCTTCTCTGTCCCCTGACTTCTGTCCTGTTCCTCTGCCTCTTCACCCGCCTGCGACTCTTCGCTTAAATAAAATCTAGTGTGTGGCCTTATTAGTGTATATTTGCTCTCACGTGCAGAACTAATACTCTCTATGGCTTCTGAGCCTCTGCTTGAGTTCCTGGCCTGACTTCCCCCAATGATGGAGCGTGATCTGAGAGTTGTGAGCTGAAGTAAATCCTTCCTCCCAAGTTGTTCTTTTTTTTTTAAAAAAAAAAAAACAACTTTATTTATTTATTATTTATTTATTTATTTGCCTTGGTGCTTGCCTGGAACTGGAACTACAGACAGTTGTTAGCTGCCATGTGGGTGCTGGGAATCAAACCCGGGTCCTCTGGAAGAGCAGACGGTGCTCTTAACCGCTGAGCCATCTCTCCAGCCCCCCCCCCAAGTTGTTCTTAGTCATGGTGTTTTATCACAGCAATAGAAACCATAACTAATACCAGTCTCAAATCCACTCTGAGTTATATGTTGTAGCTTTTAGGAGTGACCCAGCATGACTGTTTCCCAACAGTATGTGTTCAAAAGGCCATTCTTTTTCTAGGGAAAGACTTTGGTACCCTTGTTAAAATTCATGTGGCCCTGTATGTGAGGATTAATTTCTGGTTTTTGTATTTGATTGAATTGATCTATATGTCTGAATTTATGCCAGACCCACACTGTTTTAAATACTGTGACTTTGTCATCATAAATATTGGTATCAGGATGAATGAGTCCCTGATTTTTGTCCTTAGTTAATGTTATTTTGTTTATTTGACACCCATTGATTACAAATGACTTTTAGCATAGATATTTCTATTTCAGCAAAGTATGTCTTGAAGTTTCGTAGACATTTATGTTAAAGTCAGGCATTATCAGTATCACAATATCAGGCATTGCTAAAACTAACAACTCATTGATTTTACATGTGTGTGAACTAGTACATCTCTCCTCATTTATGTCTCTCCCAAGCCCCTCAGAACGCTTAAAGTTTTCATTCTATGTGACTTTTATTTTTTGTTAATTACCAAGTCTTTTATCTTTTCCAATCCTGTGGTAAATGGAATTGATTTCTTAACTCCTCCTTCATATTATTTATTGTTACTATGGAGAAATGTGTCTTTTTGTGGAGTTTGCATACTGCTGCTTTGCCAGATTGGCTTATTAGTTCTAATACTTTGTGGAATACTTTGCATTTTCTACCTATTAGATTGCATAATCTGGAAAGAGATAAATTTACTAGATCTCCACTTAGAATTACTTTTTTGCCTGGTTGCTCTGGTTAGGGCTTCTAGAACTGTGTTAGATGGGGGTAGCAAGAGTGGGTATCCTCGGGTTGTTCCGACCACAGAAGTTGTCTTTCACCAGAGTCTTTGCTATGATTTCTTTCACATTTTTAAAATCATGTAGATATAACCTTCAGTTAGCCCTAGTTTGTTGAGTGTTTTTCATGGAGAGTCATGTGGAATTTTGTGTTTTCTTGGGCACCACCCAGGCTTTGGTCCTATTGAAGACCCCTTTCTTTCATTTCGTTCAGCTCTCTCTGTGTATCTTCTGTGAAATCCTTGAGTGGCTTGATGAAGCTGGTGATTGATCTTTTAAATTCTGTGTACTGGGGTTCATCTAGGTCTTTCTTGTTAGCAAACATTTCTATAGGCCTGTTGGGCTTGGGAGAGAAGATACTGGTTTGATCTTTCATCTTGTTTGTATTTTTGCGATGAGATTTGGGCATGTGGACCATTTTTTGATGGGGGGAGCAGGTTGGGGCAGAAGAGAGAATGTGTGGGCCATGTTGGGCCTGGAGGTTAGAAACTGATTCAGTGTAATAAAGTGGATACAGGGGACTGGGCTAGTGTGTATGTAGGATGGGCATCCTGATCCAAACCTGGAGTGTAGGGATAAACCTAGGGGTTAGGAAGGGTGCTTGGAGGGGAAGATCACATAGACTCACTGGGATCGACCTTGAAGAAGGGTATACACTACATTTGGCTGGGTGGAAAGTTTGTGTGTGGCATGGGAAGGGCCTCAACAGAAGATTTTTAAATAAACATAAAACCTTTAATTTAAAAAAATTGAATATAATAAAAAGATTAAAATTTAATTTATTGGAAATCATAGGGATTTCTCTTTCTTTCCTCA
Source organism: Sigmodon hispidus (assembly GCA_004025045.1). Lineage (NCBI taxonomy): Eukaryota > Metazoa > Chordata > Mammalia > Rodentia > Cricetidae > Sigmodon > Sigmodon hispidus. Next base: position 192,666 of record PVIH01000236.1, read on the forward strand.
CTTCCCCCAATCTTCCAGGCAGTGTCTCCTTTTTCCATGGAGAGCTGCCTTTATGGTTTATGATTTGTTTGTGGATTTCATCAAGTAAATGCTATAAAATATCAGTACATTTTCAGTAAAACCATTTACAGAAGTGCTAATGTCATAATGGTTTTTCTTTATCGTCTCAATTCCACAGAGACGCTGAGTTTATGATTGCTTAGAGACTCTCTCAGCTTTTCTCTCCCTGTGGTGGTTCCATTGTTGCCCTAGAACAGCAGCTTCCTCATTTGGGAACCTTCCTACTGACAAAGCTGAAACACTGAGTCTGCCTTCAGCTGCTCTCATCATTAATTTACTTTGCAGTTGCAGGACAAACTGAAGACTTGCTTCAAGTGTCCCATGAAGTCAAACGTTAATTTGACCACACAGTTGAGCTGAAGGCAAGAGAGTCTGCAGTTATCTCTGGTGAAGAAATGTCAAGGGGGCGGATCCACTTGGACCCTAACAAACTGCAGTGGGCTTGGTGGCCCATGAAATCCAGAAATGTAGCCCTCAGTGCTGGAGTCTAGATATCCACACTGAGGTGTCCTGTGTAAACTACTTGTTTCATCCTTGTCTGGAATAAAGTTGAAGCTCCCTGGGGCCTCTAATCCACTTCTGGAGCTCCATTCTCATGACTGGAGTACCTCACAAGGCTGACCTCCTGACATGGCACACACTGGGGCGAGGTTTCAACATGGAAGACATACATGGACCACAGTACCCATCACATGGACACTTGTGAGGCCAACTTGACTAATTCCTCATTCTGAGCTTGTTCCTTCTGCTATAATAAAATATCCCAGACTTCATATTTTACAAAACCAGGCATTTATTTTTCGTAGCACAGAGGTTGGCTGTCAAGGGCAAGAAGCCAATAGACTGCATCTCTAGGGCGGGCAGCTCTCTGCTTCCACCCACAGAGGGCTCTCAGATGCTGTGTGCTCTTGTGATAGAAGGGCCTTGCTTATCCACAGCTGCCCCTTTTAAGGCCAACAATCCCATGTTACCTCCTCTAGCACCCCTACTACTGTATCTGGGGTTCAGAATCTCATCATGAATTCTGGAGAGAGCCTTGCACCTAAGCTGCTACACCATTCATCTTCCTCTTTAATCACACTACTTGCCCAGCATCTGGTCTTGGAGAGCAGATTGTGAAGGCCAGAAGTTGTTACAGAATTCCTAGGTCTGACTCTTGGACAGGGCAGATGCACTCAAAGTTTGTTCAGGCCTTAGGGATTCATGTCTATTTTCTCATTGCCCTGACACATTGATGAGTCATTGTGTCTAAATATTTTTCAAGAGCCATTGAAGAGCTGGTCTGATTGAGTTGAGCATTTGCTCCCTTGAACCTGTAGGAGTTCTTTACAGCAGAAACAAAAAGGGTCCTAACTGATCTCTCATCTGCTTCTGTCAGGGTCTCACGGGGAAATGGCTGCATCCCTCAGCATGTAAACATCCTGATATTTTACAATAAAACTTGTGGCACTCCTTAGTGTTTCCATGGTAATTTGACAGCTTGCCAAGTCTCTTCAAAAACACACAAAAATGTATTTGTCTGAGAATGCAAAAATTGTTGTCAGTCTTTCTCTTAGCTTGTATTTCTATTATCCTCACACCTTTGGAAAGTTAAATCAAACAGTAGGGTCTCTCTCCTCCCATGCTCCCCCAGAGCATTTTATCCATTACCTTCCTTCATGGTCCTACAGCAGGAAAAAAATCTACATTGAAATCCGGTTTTAAATGTGATATTCTGCTACTGTAAGCTCTATTGTCTCAATTAAAATTACAATCATTGTTAGTATATAATTGATCAGTTACACTCTTTGATAATAGAAGTTAAATGGTTGGGAACTGGATATATATGGTGATGTAGGTACTCGTGTGTCTGTTATGAACAGAGGCAAAGATGTCCACATAAACAGACACGGGAAGAAGGAAAGAGGTTTGCTCTAATGATGTCACTTGATTTTTTTTTTTTTTTTTTTGAGCGCCTTCCAAGTGTATACCAGGAATCAGCTAGTGATGGTTACAAAGCTCATTTGAGAAAACCTGTCAGCTGATGCATGCTCACAGTTCCCCAGGCAGTGTGCCTTTCTCTCTGCCTCTGTGTCGTGTTTGGCCTGCAGGATTGGGAGGTCTGAGGTTTCCCTGCCTTGGAGGGTGGGTAGCAGAGAAGAGTGGGAAAACCTCTTCTCTGTGGCTCTGGAGGCAACAGTGACTGGGCTCCCCTGGTCCTGGCCCCTTTCACACTCGCCTTTCACAAGTTGCCTGGGCTTGTCATGGCAGGGTCTGGGGTCTCCACACTTGCGTGTTCTCTGCAGCTTGCTTACATTCCTGCAGTTACCCCTTCCTTTATCACATCCATTTGGTCCTCTTACCAGGATCCTCTTTTCCTCTGGAATCTAACAGTAATAGAAACATCTGGGTCTAAAGGCAGGAGACATCAGTAAGGGGTACGTGGTGTTCCCCCTACTTACACCACTGGTCTGTCTCCAGCTTCCTGCTCAAGCATCCAGAACAGACTGCCAGGGATTGATATTGAGATCACAAGTTCTTCAAAGAAACCTAGCCAACAGGAGGTGCTGTGAAGCAGCAGGCTATGTTTGTGAATGCTGTGCCTGGAGATGCACATATCTATGTAGACAGACAGATGTGTTTGTTATAAAGAGTTGGCTCACACAGTCACACAAAGGAACAGTCTAAAATTTGTAAGAAAGGGCCAGAGACTGAAAACTCTTCTAGAGGGAGTCGGTGTTTTAGCCCAAAGGCTGTCTGGAGGCAGGTTTCTCTCCTTGGGGAGATCTATCTTTTAAAGTCTTTGGCTGATCAGATGAGGCCACTACAGCATGGAAGGCCTGCTTCAATACTCAGCACTACTGATTTCAGTGTCAATCAGTTCTGCATTGGCTAGTTTATGTCAACTTGACACAAGGCACATTGGATAGGAGGACACCTCAATTGAGAAGATGTCTATAAGATTTGACTGTAGGCCACCTGTAGGGAATTTTCTTAATTAGTGCTTGATGTGGGAGGGCCCAGTTCACTGTGAGTGGTCCTGGGTTCTAAAAGGAAGCAGGCTGAGAAAGCCAGCCATAGGGAACAAGCTAGTCAGCATTCTTTGTTCCATGGCCTGTGCATCAGCTTCTGCTTCCAGCTTCCTGCACTGTCTTGATGTTCTTCAGTGATGAACAGGGATGTGCTTGTGTAAGCCATATAAACCCTTTTCTCCTCAAGTCGTCTTGGTCATGGCTTTTCATCACAGCAGTAGAAACCCTGACTAAGACAGCCTCCAACAACTACTTCACGGCAGCACCTCAACTGGTGTGTGGCCCAACACCAAGGCCACATGGACATAGTAATTACCACCTTAGCGCTCAAAGGGGCCATGATTAACCAGAAGGAAGAATATTTTCCCTCTGGAGGCTTCACTTCCTTCTGGAGCAGGGAAAGACACATCTTGTGAGTGAACTCTGTCATGGCTGCATTTCCTGGCTTATGAGGTTGAGCCTGGTATGGAAGACATTTCCCACATAGGGCCCCAGCACCATGCTTCTGCTGGGGCACAGGAAGTCCCAGGGTATTTGGGGAGGCTGTCCCACTCCTGTCCCTGGGGTCCAGGGTATTTGGGGAGGCTATCCCACCCCTGTCCCTGGGGTCTGTTATTCTTTCTCCGTGGCTCTGACCTCTCCGGTGCTGAGGGTCTACACCATTCCTGAAAGTGTAACTAGGATCCTGCCTAACGGTTTCCATTGAGTCTCTACCCTCCTATCACCTGCCAGGCTCCCCAAGGACCTGGAGTTTTAGTCCTAAAACCTCAGTTGGTTATTCACCCGGGATGACTGTGTCACCAAAACATTTATCAGGCCAGAAGACATATTGGCTTGTTGTGTGTTCAGATCAGGGTGCTGTTGCACACTTAGGAAATAGAGGGCACACAGGAAGGGAATATCTACTTCCAGTATCAATTTGATGTATAGGACTCTCTGCCCATCTCTGGCTCTTTGGAGGAGCCTCCTTCTGCACTCTGGCCCCATCTACTCCTCTTCTGCCCACTTCCTAACTCGAACATAGGTACCCAGTGTCTCTCACAAGCTCTCTCTCCTCTTAACGATGCTCTGTTCTCTCTCCTTGAGACAGTTCTGTCATGGGTTAGTCTCTCTCTCTGGCAGGTAGACATGCTTACCTGTGTCCAAACCACGCTGACCCTAGGAGGCCAGGCTCTGGATCTGTTGAGACTTGTGACCCTAAGAGTACATATATGCCTCTGCATGGTGCCAGGGCCCCAGGGAGCATTGCAGCCCTTGTGTGAGGACACACCATGCAACAAAGAGCTGCTCACATTGTGAATCACCTTGAATACACGAGTGTACAGTCACTGTGTGTAATGAATACTGAAGTGTGGACTCTGTTCTCTTTGGGAGGATAGTGAGTGACTATCTAACCTTCTCTTACAGAAACTGAGCAAGAACTGTTTGGATTAATCAGTCTTTTCTAAAGCCATGTTCTTCATAGGCTGAGGCAAGAGGAAAGGTACAAGGTGCTTTCTGCTTCTGCTGAACACTCTAATCATCCCCCAGCTCTGGTTCTGAAGGAGCTGGAGTCCTCTGAGGATCTGGAAGTCACAGTGGGATTCTCTGACAGAGAGTAGTCTCCTTATGATAGAAGGTTCACAATGAGCTTATGTCCCTGGGATTTAGGGGAATTACTGCAAGGCTGCCATCCTTGACCCAGCTGTGCTAGGTGTTAAAGGTCATAGAAGCAGGCCTGGTGCTAAGCAGCATTGTTGACATTCTGTGGCCTGAGTCTCCCTGTGAGATAAGCATCTACTATGTGGGTGCAGATTGTGGCTGTAAATAGCACACTCAACACCCAAGGAGTACTCCAGAGACTCTGTGTGAGACCAGTAGTGTTCAAACCCAAGCCAACTCCATTACTTAAACACACGATGAGTGTCCATACTGTACTCTATGTCAGGCTTTCATGACAGTGACATCCTTTACCGCTGTACTGTCCCACAGAGCTGAAGCTGTCGCAGGGCAGCCCCCACCTCATGTCCTTCTCTGTAAAGGACACGGTCTTGGACCACAACCTGCCTAATGACTTTTCCAAGCTCACCTCTTGAAAGACCCTGTCTCTGAATGCTTAGTCTAAGATACATATTAATATGCATAATTCAGCATATGAAGTTGCAATACACCCTTCTGTGTATAGTAGTTTGTAAATAATTGAAAGTATATTTAAATTTCCACTGGAATTTTGATGTTTGCATTTGAAGCATTTACAAAAATTTCTTTCATGAGGCCTAGGGAGTAAAACCAGGGTCTCTAACATAGCGCTAGGCTGGAGCATGCTCCACGCCAGCTCTAATAATCTAGTGAGTTCTCTTATTGAGAACATGGTGTTTTCTAGGATGGAAATGCTGGCTTATCTTTCCAGTTTGCTGAAAGAAACAGCTCTGCTCATTCTTTCTTTGTATCTCTGCAGCAAAACCAGGATAACCCATGTGCTGTCCCCATGCACACATGACAGATGCATCTCTCTTATCTAGACACCTAAAGGCCATGCTGATGTCACATGATCTGGGCATCTTCAAGTTAACTTATTCTGGGAAAATTGCTATTCAAAGTTCTGGAACATGGAATGTCAAGAGAGTCAGTGGGCAGTGTCTCAGCCCATGTCTCCAGACTCTCTCCAACTCCATTACACGCTGTGTGCATACTTGCTTCTGCTTATGTGGACAATGGCTCTCTGATGGAGGTAGACCATACCTCATCAGTGTGAGAACCCACACACTCATCCTTTTGTGATGTGAATTATGAGTATATTCTGCTCTAATTATGAGTATTCATCTGCTTTATGGCTTAGTTTGGGTTTGTGGTATCCTTTTTCCTTTAGGTTTTTTTTCTTTTTTTTTTTCTTTTGTGAACTAGCACTCTCAGAAAGGGCCACACTGGTGTTAAAATTTCTACAGGGCTGACTGATTAGAACTTTGTGACTGCTGAGGTCCCCAGCCGAATTATCTTGAGCTGCTTTAAGTCTTAAGAGGCCACCCGTGAGGCCAGTTCAATTGTACTCTTTCCAGCTTATTTCCCTCACTTTCCTACGTTGCTATGATTTTATAATTAACCTGTGTTGGCATCAGTATTGCTCTCGTCTGGAATTCTTGGCACAGATGTGGCATGTTCGATCTTCTTTCACCAATGGTGGACAATCTCCTTAGGTGCTGGTTTGTGAGGACAGTTTAGATACCCCTCTCTTCCTCAGCCTCCAGGGCAGGCTTTGTGTGGTGGCTCTTTGGAGTTCCTGTGTGTGTGTGTGTGTGTGTGTGTGTGTGTGTGTGTGTGTGTGTCTTTCTGGTAACTCAGATGCATTCTTAGCACAGAACCAACCGTCATGTTAAACTTCAGCTTGAACCACAGTGCTGTTACAGATTCATAAAAACTCACTGAAGGCCCATGCCTGCCACTCTGAATTAGCAGGGAACTCTTACATGCACACATATATTTAGCCTGGGTCCAGGACAAGTCAGGTTCATTTCCTTGCTTTATCCTTAGCTAATGGATTGGGCTCTAATGAACCTTAGCAGCACAGTGCATTACCTGCAGTACATCATACTAAGTGGTCAGGGCCTGGGAAGAACAGTGAACTGCTAGGTAGACAGGTCATGCAGCCAATTAGGAATCCCCCCTCACAACATTTTAACTGCACTAGCTGCTCAGTTGTTTACTGGTGCAAGGTAATCTGGGAACATTCTGAGCGAAGTTGCTGGGTTACATAGGTCATGTGTATACCTACATTTGCTTTGATTTTCAGTGCTGGGGATATTACTCCTCATTCATTCTGGGCTAGTGTTTTACCACTGGATTGTTACACTTCCAACCCAACTGTTTATTTTAAAACGATCAATATTATGTTATGGGAAATTTACCTCTTTAACAAAATTGAAACCAAGTCCTAAACCTGGAGATGGCAGAAGCGGAAACTGGACCAGCACAGCCACAGGTCAGTGTAAGGATGCTGCCCTTTCTTGGTCACTCTGGACTTAGCTTCATTTTAACTTTGTTTACCCTCTAAGCAGGTTGGCCCTGGGATTTCCAATGGCCCCTGTGTGTGTAGAGAGCCTCTGAGTGGTTTTTTCTGCATTATCCTCTCATAGGCCTGGGCCAGGTGTGAAAGGGATCTCCCACTGCTATCCATAGGCCCAGACTAGCCACCACTCTGCTCCCCTTGCGGGAGGCTTTCAGTTCCAACTCTCATCTGACATGGACCCTCTCTGGTCCCAACCTTCCTGTGTCTGTGTTGCCCTCTGACTGCTCAGTGATCCCTCCACCCCTGTGGAAATCATTCTGTCTGGTAAATGGCTGTGCATCCCTTTTGCCTTCTCAGTCCCTGAGAATTGAAGATCCCCCTTCTGATGCGTGGGTTCAGGTCTGTGTTCTGGTGTCTCTGTCGCTTTGTGTACAGCATCTCTTGTAGAACCCTAAGCCAGTGATTGTGACCTGTTTCTGCCTCTCTGTGGCCTGACTCAGTGATGTGCCTTCAGGCTCTGAGATGCTCTGCCATGATATTCTACCATGAACTTCTGGGGAAATGTGGAAGTCCCTTACTTGGTCAGGGGTGTGGTAAAATGTGAGAGATTCTCAGCTCTCAGTGAAATTTCAGTGTTGGAAAACCATACTCACATTTCCTTGTCACTTCTCTGGGCTTTGGCCCATTAGGAACATTAGATTTCTCACAGTCCTGGATGATATCAGTGTGGTCTCCCCCAAAACTTTTAATCTCAGCGTGGAAATCTTGATATTTCTGTGTGCCTGCTCTGGAGCTCCTGGCCTGTCAGACAGAGTGTTGGCTAGCTCTCCGACGCGCCACATGTGGGGTTCTCCAGCACCCCAAGTCTGCAAAAAATCTCTATTGAACTTGCGCATTGTTCCCATAAGTGTTTAAAAGCTACATGTCTATTACAGGACCCACTGTTCTAAATGTTCAACTGTCATTAGATAGCAGATCTCCACAAGAGTCTCAGGAACCTCAGAATGTATTGCAGGTCCTATTTGGCTATGAAGCAAGCCATTTCCTGTTTGTTCTCAGGACTGCTAATCAAGTCTCAGCTGCCAAGCACAGCGGGAGCACACACATCTTCAGTCTCCTGCCTCAGCAGATGTTCCGTGTCTGCAAGGCTTGCTCTGTGTGCTGTCTCTTTCTGTCCCCCAGCGGATGCAGGAGGCTCTGGGTTTCGAGATCACATTACTCTCGGTCAGTAGCTGTAACTTTCTGGGGTTTCCACTGTGTGGCCAACTCTATAAGTTCCTCTGGTGATGGAAGAGAGGAGTGACCACAGATGATCTGAGGAGTCTCTCTGCTCTTTCTTCAGAGATGACAGGTTCGAGGCCAGGCTGGGATGCACGATGATGTTATAAAAAAACATGAAACCACCATGAGCACTATTCCAGTTCTCTAGAAGCTGAATTTTTCAAGGACTTGGCTATAAATCACCTCCTTTCATTTTCCTAAAGGATCTTCAAGGTTTAACAGGTTGGAAGTCTAGTTTCTCAGTGCATCCTCTGCTGACATCTAGTGGTCCAGGATGAATATGCACTTGTAAGACTTTTGAAAAAGCTGAAGGGCTCAAGGGATTCAGAACCTCCAAACATGTGTGCCAAACTGCATGTGTGTGAGCAATGTGTCTATGTATGTGGTCTGTTTACTATATGTGTGTGTTGTATATGTGAATGCAGGCTGTGTGTACCTTGGTGTGGATGTAGACAACAATCTTGGGTCCTCATCTACTTCATTTGAGACTGGGTTTAGTTGTTGTTTCCAGTATGTAGAAGTTTCTGGACCAGGAGATTTTAGAGTTTCTATCTCTACCTCGATTTCTCCACAGGACTGCTGCTGTTATAGACATTGGTGCTACGTGTCCAGTTTTTATGTGGTTGTAGGGATTTTAACTCAGGTCTTCAGTCTTGCATAGTAAGTGATTTCCCCCCCGAGCCATTTCTTCAGCCCCTAAATGACTTAAAAAAAAAATTCTTTATAGGAAATAGAATTTAAGTTGTGCCAGGCATAGATCCAGGCTCTTCAGCTCGTTTCAATTGCTCTCCCCCCAAATGGTCTGTAGTCCCTCTCTGGGGTACATCTCCATGTTCCTCATGTCATTAGCTGGGCCAGCATCCTTTAGCAATCTGCCCCATGTTTCTAACCACACTCTTGTATGTGGCAGATTCTCTTCACCTTGGCTGTACAAATGGGGAAGTAGAGGCTGAGTTGAGGAGTGATTTGCCCAAGGTCTGGTGCCTAGAAATGAACCCTGGTAGGCAACTGAGGAGGATGTGAGGGCTCTTGCAAGTCTGAAGCATGACCTTGGTAGAGGGTCTGATGTAGTGAGGATCAACGCTCCTCCAGGTCGGTAGCCATCAGTGTGGTGCCCAGCTGTGATGGGAGCAGCAGCTGGGCTCTTTTGGATTCCTATGTGCTGGCTTTATTTAGAAGATGACATGTCACCACATGGGTGTGGAGGTAAGGACCACTCAGGGGAGTTGATCCTTCCTTTCCTCCCCGTGGATCAAAGAATTGAGCAAGTCATCAGTTTAGGGGGCAAGCATCTTCACCCCCTGCACACACACACACACACACACACACACACACACACACACATACACACACACAATGTAGAGAAACTAATTTAAAAATTTTGTAGAGAATAGTGTACCTATTGGTTCTTCCTGCTGCTCTCTAGTGTGGCTGTGCCATTCCATCCTCGAGTGAGAAGGGGCCTCTTTATCCCCAGCCTTTCTTAAAGGGCCAAATTGGAAGAACCTGGAGGATTGAAGATAGCGTGGTCTCCAACCCAGAAACCCCAGATAACATGAGAGCTACATGTGTACTGCCCATGCTTGTCGCACAGCTGTCCTTTTAGACTGTTCTCCACTCCCCTTCATATCTCCTTTATGTCTGCCCCATCACAGAGGTTCCACTCACTCCTGGGGAGACAGGACAGGGGGCAAAGACTGGCCCAGACCTGCCTCAGGAAGGAGGAGCAGACAGGCTCGCTGACAGGCCAAGAGGAGGCAGAGGGGCTTGTTATGAGAAGTGAATCAGGCTGGAAAGGATGATGTGATTGTGGTATTGTAGAAGGATCACTGGTTCCTGACCATTTCTGAGTTTGGTTGGTAATCACCCTGAAAATGTGTAAGGGGTGAGAAGAGGCAGAGGATCCACAGTTCTGAATGAGAAAATAGGCAAAACTTAGCAGCTTGTATCTTCATGGGCACTAAGCACACAACAAAGAATTTGTTGGTGCCTGAAGCAGGCCAGGGTGGAGCAGGGGTGTTGCTTTGTGGGCTGGTCATGGATTGAGTAAGGAGTAAACACTGTCATGGCATGCTCCATCTGATGAGGCATCTGCTAGTCAGTGTATATATGATCCCTAGATCCCCCTGTGTGTTTAAGTTATAGGAACTAAGTCAGCCTTAGTAGTGATTTGTCAGAGTCTGTAACTGAACAATAATAGTTTCTATTGGATGTGCACCAAATGTCCCAAGGTGTCAGTGGGATCTGGGTTTCTCACCATTCATGCTTCATTCTCTGATGGGCATTTCCTGGGCAAAACAAGTATATGCCCACACTTGGGTCCTCAGCAAAGGTAGCAGAGATGTGGCCAGGCCTGGACCATGTGATCTCTAGGAGGAAGGGATAGTGATGGACAAGGCCATGCACATCTGGACTAGATAAAATTACTGTCCCACAGAAAGAAGGACCCTATTTACCACAGAGGAGAAACTGATGGATTGACCCTAAGATGTCTCTATACATGCCAGCACCATGGAAACTGGTATAAAAGCTGTGGGTCAACTAAGAAGTGAGGCTTAGAGTCTGTGTCCATACTGTTCAGCCATCAGTGTCTAGCTGGAGAACTACCCAGCAGTGACTTTCACATTCCTATGAAAGCATCTGGGGCTGAGAGCTAGCATCTGTCCCCAGAGGATCTTATTATCTGGGCTGGGAGTTCTTACAGCTCCCAGATGGCTTTAAGGTTCCCAGTATGAGTCTCCCAGATTCCTGTTTGTCTTATGGAAAGATGTACTGAGCTAAGGGTCAGGTGCAGGGCTCTCTCCACGCTCAAAAGTTTGCACCATGGTAACTATGACAACCCAAGGAAGTCAGTGCAGCAGCGGTACAGTAGAGTCCCTTGACCTCACTCATGCCGTTGCCAATTCTGGCTTTCCATGATAGCTGGACCATAGTTATGATTGAGGAGCAAAGACATAGGCTTGAATTTTGGCTTTTCCTCATCTCTTATTCGTTAGTGAATGTGAGCCAAGGCAAAGAGATAGAAAATAGAGGATAGTGTGGCAGGAGAAAGCCTGGGTCAAACAGAAGATAAGCATTCTCTTTTTTTAAAGTCATATTTATTTAGTGTGTGTGTGTGTACATTTGCATGTTATGGTGCATGTGTGGAAGTAATGGATAGAGAAAAATGAAAGTGAAAATGATTTAACTATATTTTAAACAAATAAAATTATTCTTGAAAAAAAGAAATTAGAAATTATGAAGTTATTTCAAACAGAATATTGGAATGAATGTGAGCATTAAAAACTTCAGTTTGGCACCCAGAATATTTACTACAATGAGGCTTCAGTGACAAAACCAATACCAAAAATAACAATAAGGACTCCCTGAGAGTTATGCTCGTTTGTTCTTTTATATAAGCAATACAGCAAAAATTTTAAAAGTTGAGAATGTGTGTGTTGCGTATGTGTGATGCATGTGCACAAGTCTATGTGTGCATGAGTGTGTGAGTGTGAATGTGAGCGTGTGTGTGTGAGTGAACACGAGTGTGTGTGAGTGTGTGTGTGAGTGAATGCGAGTGTGTGTGAGAGTGTGTATGTGTGTGAGTGAACACGAGCATGTGTGTGTGAGTGTGTGTGTGTGTGCACATGCCATGGTGCAACTGTAAAGGTCAGAGGACAGCTCAAGGAATGAGGAAGTCAGTTCTCTCCATCTACCGTGTGGGTCCCCAGGACTGAACTCAGGCCATCAGGCTTGGTGGCCTTTACACTCTAAGCCATTCCACAGGCCTGAAAATGTGTTTCCCAGATGTGTAGAGACGGGAACAGACATGGCCTCTGTCCTCAAGCTTCTAAGGGCACATTGTCAGCTACATCTCTAAACACTCTCTAAATCATTGTGGCCAAAATGGGCTTTAAAGGTGAGACCCCTGGCAGAGCAGAGCCTGGTGTTTCGGCATCAGTAGTTAAGTGTGACTGGGATTTTAACTGTGTGTGTGCCACATAGTATAGTAAGATTTGTGGGTTCCAGTTACTACAGGACAGTATAGCTTAAGGTGTTGACTGTTTTCCGTTGAGTTTTGAGGCTCAGGATGGGAACATCATCACTTCCTCTGGCAGAGTTTTTAAAAGTTGCACAAAAGCTGCAAGTTCCCCTCTCTGAGTCTTCTCAAAGAGCTCCTTGCCAGCAGCAGACACTCCTCAGGCACCTGAGGCCATGTGGAGGTTTATGTTCAGAATCAAGAGACGGCCAGTCTTGGTGGGTACCCATGGGTAGGTGAGGACTTCAGAGGACATGTGCAGTGGACAAACTAACTTACCCATATTCCTTCTCCACTCTGCTCCCCAGGGCAAGGGTGACACGACCCCCTCAGCTGAGACACAGCCAGCCTCGGTGTCATCCACAGAGGTAAGATGATTCACTGAGTAGACTCTGGGAAGAATGACCAAGGTGAAGGCTTTCTCACTTTCTTTGGTTGTTTTACTCTGCCTAATGTCTAATGAAGGGTACTGTAACGTGCTTTTTGGAAGACTAAAGTATCAAATTGAAAACTTCTGACATCCCAGTGGAAATGTAAACAAACAGGTTGTGTAATAACGTCTTTGAACAGTAGGGGTCCGCCTTGTGTGTCAAACCGGTGTCTGTAGGGTCTTTTATTCAGAATCTATGGATCATAAAGAAACATTACTCCATGTGCAATGTTCCTTTGAGATATCTATGTGCTGTTGGTACCTGCCAGCTCTTGAACTCTGTCCTTAGGTAAATTCTCGTAGCAGTGTTTTGGGAGTGAGGCCTAAGAGGACCATCTTTAGATGGAAATGGTTTTCTCATTTTTCAAATGGCTGTTCACTTTTAATAGCATCACAAATAAAAAAGTTTCTAAGATAACTTTATGTTAGTTCTTAATATCTGCCTTCCATGACACAAGTAGTCCTTACCATGTAGAGGAGGTAGGTGCTAGAACCCAGCGAGGGGCTAGACTTTGGCTGGGTGATGTTAACTTATGTCAATGTAGCAGATGTTGAACAAAAACTCTCCTAATCTTTCTGGAGTGTTTGGTAACTTTCTTAAATCAAAATAATAATAATCAAAGAAAGGAAAAGAGAAGCTTTCTAAAGGGAGAGTAAAAATACCGAAGTGTTCAAGGGTCAGGGGTCTAGGGAGCCCATACGCTAAGCAACAGGCTTTCCCTCTATGACAGAAAGTGTTGGGAACGTGAAGGCACAGGAGATCCCTGAGGAGCAACACAAGGCAAAGGCTTGCCCGTCTCCTCCCCATCTCATGTTTCCAGATTGTGGTGCTTTTCACCTGACAGCCCCAGGCTAGGGATGAATCTGATAAAAGAGTTTTCTTCTTGACCAGGTTCTTTCACTGATTTGGGTTTCCTTGTTCAGTGACAGGTTTGTGTTAGTACAATTGTCTTTGTGACACCTGGGGCTGGCTGTGTCATATCTCAGTTGTTTGTGGCTCAGGTAAGATGGATGTCGGAATGCTGTTCTAAAGGGCATCCTAGTTTAAATGAGACCAGGAGACAACGTGTATTGCAGAGCGGGGCAGAGGACTTCTGCATCTGGCCCAGAAATCTCTAGCTCACACAACTTAGAAAGAGGCAGCTAGGCTATGACTGATAGTTCCTAGCAAAACTTGACTTGTGCCTGTCTGCACATGGATGCAAGAAACTGTTCCTTGGATAATCGGTTTAATTATGTGTATATTCTCACAATGCACTCTTAGCCTTGTCATACCTGTAAGGAGACATTTCAGTGTTGAGTGGCTCCTTTGTTCTTGGCTATAGAAATAAATGTAGGGCTTTAGTTATAGTAACACATGCCACACTTCTGACCCTAGAGTGTAGAGAAGAGAGACTAAGATTCTTGTATATCTGAGGCTGCCTGGTCTACATAAAAAATATCCTGCCCACCAGGGCTATGCAGGAGGGGAGAAGATGGGGAAAGATAGGTCACAAGAATAAAATTGGATGTATTGTGTAGTCAGTAAGTTTCTGTCCCACCGGAAATACTCAGATACCCAGCAGCCACTTCCCAAGTAATAGACTTGGAGGCTTTATATTATAATAACTGCTGGTCCAGTAGTTCAGGCTTATTATTATCTAGCTCTTATCCTTCAATTTTTATCTATGATTAACCACATGGCTTGGTACCTTTTCTTAATGCAGCATTCTCATCTTGCTTTCTTTGTGTCTGGCTGGCATCTGTTGCTGTCTTTACTCAGAATTCTCCTAGTCTGGTTGCTCCGACTCTACTTCCTGACTAGCTACTGGCCAATCAGCATTTTATTAAACCAATTCGAATAACTACAGTCCCTTACAGTGTACAAGAGCAACATCCCACATGTTTGTTAGAGGGTAAGAGTGGAGTGGATTTAGGAGCTATGGCATGTGTGTGCGGAGTAGGCAGGGCGGAGGGGTGGGGGAGGTTGGGGGTCGGGGCCAGGGATTGATACTGCTGCTGAGTCACTTTTGCAGAAACCCATGGCTTCTTATGAGGTGTTATCCATGGGACAGAGGCTAGCATTGAAGACTGTCTAGGAACTCTGCTGTTTCCCTCAGGTCACTGCCTCCAGAGACCATCCCAGGTCCAGGAGCAGGAGAGCCCGAAGCTTGGCAAGTTCTTTCTGTTCCCTTTAACCCTTGAATGGGCCTGGCCATACTTCCAAAAATGTCCTGATTATTCACCAGGAGTCTCTGGTGTTCAGGGTGAAAACAGATCCAGGTCAGGGTGGAGTTCTAAGAACCTGACAGGCACTTGAAGGCTCTGGGGTAAGTGAGAATCCCTTGCTAGCCAGTTTTTACTCAGAACAGCCTGGATGGAAGGTGGTGTTAGTGGAGACCCCCTGCCAGCCAGTTCTTACTCAGAACAGCCTGGACAGAAGGTGATGTGCTGGTCCTCCTGTGTTCTTTCCATGTTCCTAGCTCTTACTCTATAGATATTTTTAATAAGATTGCAAATGCTTATTTAAAAAGACCATAGTACAAGATGGAGGTCTACAGTGTCCTGGCCTGAACTTGTAGCAAAGATTTAGCTTCTGTGGCATGTGTGTGTACCAGAACTTGGACAAGAAGTATTGGGACACTTTTCTAGTACTGTTATCGAGGTGGCTGATGTAATCATAGTTGTTATATTAAGTTGTTTGTGTATTTTCTAAGACCTGTAAACAGCTTAATTTAATTTCATTACCATTCTGATTTTACTATTTATTCCTTTGGCTGTCATAAAAAGCAATTTGAGAAAAGAGATTGAGGAAATAGATTCCTCAGAGTGTGTTCTGTCTGTGCAGAGTGCAGAGGGTGGGTCCTGCTGCCTACTGAGGGCCTGGTGTTTCCTTCCCTCCAGTCTTTCTGTCACAGTTCTGCCATGAACACACAGCACCATTCTTCAGAGAGGACTCTTCATTCATCTACTGAGTCCATAGATCCTGACAAAGAAAATGCAGTGTTCTCCCAGGTTCCCTGTCAGACAGGAGTGACATCACAGGAGCATGGCCACTCTTGACACTGTCACAAAAACACTAGAAGCCAAGGATGCAGTTTTGCAGATGGAAAGAGAAAGGCAGTTCCCGGGTGAAGAATAAAAAGAACTGAGTTGGCTCCCATAGCAGGAACACGAGGTGCTCGGTGACCCTGGGCACAGGCTTGTCAGCTGCCCGCCCAGCATCTGGTACGTGTGCTGCTTTGGCTTCTTAGTCATTTGTGTAATGATTTAGTTTTGCCAGCTACATTCATACACGAATGAAATAATGAGATGTCTCAAATGCAGAGAGCTGCAATGTACTGATAGCTTTGAACATGGGTACACTTTGTAAACACCAGGCAGATGTTCACCCTTCCTGGCTTTGAGGCTTGCTGGCTGGTGGCAGCCCCATCCGAGTGATAAAATTAGTTTTCAGATTAGAATTCAGAACCTGTGCTTCCCTGTCTCACCTCTAACAGGTCTTTAGTCTTTCTACTCAACACCCACCTGACCCTGTCTTTAGAGACATTGGGTTATTTTTTTTTTTCATTTCCTTTTATCATTCCTGGCCTCTGCCTTGAATCCAAAATAAGGGAAACAGTATCCGAACTGTGTTTTGTTTTTTATGAAGCTGATGAAGGTGACATTTGAAAATGGCTGAAGTATAAGAATGAGTGTAAAGAAGTCTAAGTTTTAGTGTGATTTTGAGACCAAAGATCCTACAACAGAATTGGCTGTTCCCCCAAAGCCTCTTGCTAGGGCAACCCCAGCTAAGGAGCCCTTTGCCCATCCCTTCAATGACTATACATTAGCACTGTGGGGCACCAGGTGGGTGCTGAGACTGATGGGATAATGAGGAATTATCTGGTACAGAAGTAGGGTGTATTGCCACAGGAAACCAACAATCCACACGAACTTGGAAACAATGTGGCTTTTGTGTGTGTGTGTGTGTGTGTGTGTGTGTGTTTCATTCAGTGTTATTTCATGGTTGTATGTAATCATTAGATGGTTTCAAAAGACTGAGTGCGGCCCTTCAGCAGCAACTGCTGGGGGGTGTATCTGGAGTCATAGACACCCTGAGGAAATTAGTGATTTCCAGCTTTCTTTGGTCTAGGTATTGATAAGCCAAACATTAACTTCAAGAAAAATGGCGGACCCAAAATTTATCATAATATCTCTACCCCACCTCCCAACTCCTAAAAGACAACATACAGAATTTGAAAGAAATGGCTGGAGAAAATGACACACACCCCCCAAAAAAAGGAAGGAAAGAAAATCCCTAAAAAGTTTCAAAATTCTCTACTAAGTTCTAAGATCACAGGAAATTTTTTTCATACTTTTCTATAAATTTCATGCTTTTTATAATTTTCATACTTCTATAAAGTAATTTGTACCACAGGTGTAGTAATTATGTGTGTGTGTGTATTTGAATTAGTTAAGGCTGAGAAGTCCTAAATATTGAAAATAACGGCACAACCCTGAAATGATGGTACAGTGCACATTTATCTTTCTGGTTGGATTTGGATTTGGTAGCAGATGAGTCATTCTGGCAGCTCAGATAATGTCACCATTTGGCCTCTGCTCAGTGACACCAGAGGAAGTGTTTGATCTGTTAAGAGAACAAATGTCCACCATGCATTACAAATGTGATTGCCCCCCCTTCCTCTACCCACCCACCCATCATGTCAGCCACTCTAGGGAAGAGTATGCTGGGACCTGTAATTTACCTTGAAATGAATTTCCGCACCACAAGTACAGCCCTGGTGACCCTGGACAGGCTCAGAAGTAGGGGTGCGGTGATGGATGGTCTCACGATGTGAGGAGACTGGCTTTTGGGGTGTGCCTAGCGCTCCCCTTCCTTCATGGTAAGTAAGAGCTTCCAGGGCTCTGAGTCCTGCACCCAAATGCCAGGCCAGCCTCATGCCTGAGAATGTGGGAGGCTTTTTAGATTCTCAGTTCTAAATGCCAGCCTGGCATCTCACAGCCTCTACACTGCTTACACCAGAACTTTCTAAACCACAGCTTCAAGAGACAGTGGCCAGGGGTATTAGGATTATCTTTTAGAAGTTTCTCGAAGTTAAAGGGGCCACCTTGTCATTAATTCAGATCCTATCTGAGCCTCAGACGATGATGTGCCTGTGCATAATCTCTGCAGGCAACAGTAAGGGACCTCTGTTTCACATAGCACCCAGCAGGAGTGACCAGGGAGCAAACTGCCTGAGGCTTCTCCATGCCCCACTTGCATGTGGGGCATGGAGAAGCCTCGAAAAAGCCTCAAGCCCTTGGCACACAGGGAGGGGGGAGCCTTTCCCTCCAAAAGGCCTGAGCACACCTTCCCACACCAGCTCACTCTTAACGTGGGGGTGGCCATGCAGGGTTACAGTGAAGCGCTAGCAAACTTCGCCTCTTCACATTCTCAAACATTTTCTGCCTTCGTTCTAAGCAGTAACAATCCATGAAGAAGGACTCTCTAGCAGCTTGTGAAGGTGTTAGGACTGAGCAGTGCTCTGCACAGGCCACGGAACTGTGCGCCTTACCCACAGACCCAACCAGTCATGGATCAAAAACTTCTGATTGGAATATACGCAAGCCCTGGTCTAGCCTCTGCTAAGCAGTAAACAGTTGTATACACATGTGTCATGTGTCATCTAGAGAAGTCTTAAAGTATAGGGAACCACTGTACAGGCAGTGTACAAACTGTCATTCTATGTTGGGGACTTGAACAGCACAGAGTTTGGAATTGGGTGGGTCCTGGAGACACTCTTGAAGGTGGCAAGGGGTCCAGAGTTTGATTCCCAGCACCCATGGGTATAACTGTCTGTAACTCCAGTCCCAAGGCATCTGCTGGCCTCTGTGGGCACTTGGCATGCACATGGTATACAGACTTAAATACATATAAAGCACATAAACATAACTTTGTAAGGTCTGTAGAGATTTCTTAGACCATTGTCATGATGAGAGAGCACCTGCCCTTCTGTAGTCGGTGCCAGAACAGAGTCTTGACCAGCTTTGTACTAGACTCACCAATTTGGTGGCTGAGTCATCTGTGAAGTGCCTCATGGTGTGCACATGGCTTTCCTCAAGCCCTTGGCACACGGGGAGGGGGCAGAGTACAGTCAAACCGGTCAGTGTGCTTACCCTGCCGGTTCTACCCCGTGAAAGATTCTCTTCTCTCCATCCTGGGTTTTTTTCCCATCTACAAATTGCTTTGCTAATTTTATTACATTTTGTCCCTCCTTGTGTGAGTGTGTGTGGTGTGTGTGTGTGTGTATGCATGTGTGCACAGAAAGCAACCTTGTTTGAAGTAGTGTTTTTCTTCATTGTTCATTGCTATAAATACAAGACTAGCTGAGCTGCAGGCTTCCAGGATTCTCCTGTCTCTGCCTTGTATATCATGTAGGAGCCTTGGGACTGCAGACAGATGCTACCATGCCTGGCTTCATGTGGGTTTGGGGGATTTGAAGGCACATCCTCACACTTTCATAACAAGCATTGTATGCACCGATCCACTTGCACAGTTTTGAACTGTTTCACTTTTAAGCCTCGTGAAGTGTTGAGCCATTGGTCAGTCACTGCCACACGCAGTCATCATGGATGTCAGTGTCCCCAAAGCTAGGGTGTGGGTTGGAATTTAAACTACATGGTCTGGCCTCAGTGTTTTCACTCTGAACCTAATATTATCATGTAGATATTCACCAGAATTCAAGATAAATTCCTCCTGAGCGAGGACTCACAAACCCAGAAGGATAAGCAGGGGAAGTATTCACTCATTAGTGGATTGTAAGCATAAACATTCTTTTTTTCATTGAAAGATGATGGGTGAATCAAGTGATTTAAAACACACACATACGCAAAACAAAACAAAACTTCTGGTTTGTCTGTAGAAGGGTTGCTTAGCAGAAATTTGTGGTGGCCATAGTGCATCCCTGGGCATTAGCTGTGACCTACTGTGCTTTCTTTATCTGTAGCTGAGCCTAACTTGGCTTGAGGAACTTTAGATTTTATTTTTTATGTTTCATGTATTTTAGAGAAAAGAGAAGTTTTATTACTGTATGGGTTTTTTTGTTATCTATTCTGAATGTTTTGCTTTTTTTAAAATAATGTTTGATATTGATTTTCAAAAAAACAATTAAAAAAGATAACTTATTGCAATTTATTTTGGGAAAATAAATAGCATTTAACTTTCCGCCATGTAACCGTTCGAGAACCAAGAAGGAATTTAACATTACTCTTGGTCTTGCAAGCTCAATGCTGAGCAAATGCCAGTTAACAAGACTCTGCTAAACGTGGAACAGAGACTGTGAGACAGGAAGTGATTCTTCCTGCCACCCGATTTGCTCCTGAAACTCTGAAGGATTTGGTCCCTCCCCAGCGTTTCCTTAATGTAAGATCCCTGCCAGAAGGATGGTAACAGCAAATCAAGACCCATGTCCCACGAGTTTAATCTGTGCTATTCAAGCACTGAGAAGAGCTGTGTGAACCTGTTAATCCCACCATGCCATGGCTCCAACACACCTGAAACAGCCACTTACACAGAGGGAAAGGTTATGTGGCTCACACTTACAGAGTTTCCCATATCTGATGCTTCTAGGTCCTGGGTAAGGGCTCCTCCTGACATCCTGAAGGCAGGTGTAGCAGACTGCCCACCTAGGCAGGGAAGCAAAAGGAAAGGATCAGAGACCAGTATTCCACATTCTTCCGACGATACTACAAGTGACCATAAGGAAAGGTCTTTGACTGATGACCCTAAAGTCCATCAGTTCATTTAATGGACTGGCCAGCGAGCTCTGGGAGCCACCTGATGCTCCACTTCCACTCCTCCCTGTTCTGAGATTATATATGCATGCAGCTGTGATGGGATTTTATGTCTGTGAGCGGATTTGAACTTAGGTCACTATGCTCACACAGCAAACATCTCACCGGCAGAGCCATCTCCAGAAGAGTGAACTATTTTACTCATGACGTCATACTCATATGTATTCTCTAGGCATGTGAAGACATTATCTACAGCATCTGTCCAGCTGTAGGAAGTGGCCATGGCATCTGAGTCTACCCAGACATTGTGATAGCCACACCTCCTGCTGGCCCCGGTTCCTGTCACTGTTCCGCCAGTAACAGATGTAGCCAGAGTGGACAAAGGTGAAGGCATTTTCCAAAGAGCCCAACAGGGAGTTCTGCCCTTCCACGGCAGAGCTGCCCACTCACCTGTGAGTGGGGCTGCTCAGGTTTTTCCCAGAGATTCAGAGAATATGCAGAGGCTGGAGTGGTGGGGCTATGCTGGGACCCCACCTCAGTGCCTTCTGGAGATGGCAGTAGTGATTCTAGACAGTTCTTCTGTGAAGGTAGGGACCACTCCACAACATGCTTGTGTTTATATGACAGCACAGCTGTGTTTCCATCATGTGTGGGGACCACACAAAGTATTAGGATTGAGATCGTGTATGCTCTCCTCCCTCTCCCAGGGTGGGGGTGGGCTGTACATATGGACACATATATGGGGCACATATACACATATCTGTAGTCCCTGGAGGGTGCTGAGGATTAGCGTAACTGTAACGGTGCCACGAACAGTGGCTGTAAAAATGCACTTGAGGTTAAAACAGTGGAGATGGCGATGAGTGGCCTGGAGAAAGAAGAGTGGGAAAAGAACCCGCTTCCACTTTGCAGGTGACTTCTCCGACCCTCAGGTTCTTCTCTATGCTCAAAGTTGGTGGGTTCAAAGGCTCCTGTCTGGGGCCTTAGTCCACATGAGACAGGCTGTGTGACTCTGTGAGGACTGCAGATAGAGGCACCAGGTCTTAGCATACCAGACAGGCGTCCTGCGCTCAGTCACCCTGTTCCCAGACAGGCCACCACCCAGGGCTCTCCTCAGCAGCTCCCATCTGGAAACAGTCCTGTCCTGAGCTCCTGTGTCCTAGTCCTGACACTGGGTACAGCTACACGCTGCAGAGGGGTGACACACTTCACTTCTGTCCCTGTTTGTCATGGAGAGGGCATTATACATGGTGCCCTTGACAACAGGTTCTCATTGTCTTGTTCTGAGTGAGTCCAAGATAAGTAAACACAGTGCTGCATGTGGTTGAAGAACGCTCAAGGATGAGCTCATGGCGGTTGGAAGGGAACAAGAAGCCATGTTGTCACAGCCCTGGATGCTGATTCTTCAAATGTGACTGTGTGACCGCTGGGTTCTATTGCTGGAGTGGTGCCCATGTAGCAATGGTAGCATTTCCTCAAAGTGTGACCAACAAACAGAGAACTGCTTCTCAAAATCATTTCTCTAAACATGCAGTTGGAGATGAATGAGCCAAGGTTGTTATGACGATCTCCCATGGCATTCAGTAAAGGTAGTTCTTGTAATGATCACCATGACAACATCCAGTCTACAACTTACATGCATCTGCAATTATATTCTATTAAAAATGAAAGGTTTCTGTTTCTGCACTCCAACCTGACATGGCCACTATTTCCCCCACAGATCAAAGCCCTGGTCTGCTGGCTAATGTACTTTCAAAGGCACCAAGTCCTAGGTAATTGCCTTTTAATTCTTATGGAAGTTTGAATGAAATTACATTTGGGATGGCTCAAACTACAATTATAAAATGTAATGATTTTAGATCAGGGTTATTCAGACCCACTCACTGGGACTCCATCAAGTTTTCTTCTTTTATACCAACTTCATGCTCAGCTATGCGGCCATCAAAGAGGCAAGGGGACAGAATGTCCGGTGAGGGGGTAGGTAGGTCAAGTCTCCAACAGGCTGCAGCATGGCAGACTGAATTATCTGAGACATTTACAGTGTTGGCTCACCTGCCCTGGCTTCAGAACCCTGAGTGCAGTGGACTAGATCTCAGTCTATTTGCAGCAGGCCAGCAGAGCCTGGGTGAATTTATATTGCATATTGTTAGATTTGTCTTTCCCCTTGCAGGAGCCCTTCTTTGGGGCAATAAACCGTGCACCATTACAAATAGGCATCTAAACAACTCAAAGGCCTAATTCTGTTAATTCTGTTCTGTGAACAAGATAAACTGAGAAAAATAAGTATATTTGTCTCCACGTGGCCATTTCTGAATGACAATGATATTGGGCAAGCTGGAACCATTTCCCTACACAAGATAAGTATCTTTCCTAAGTGAACGGTGGAAGGATGCTTAGTGAAAATAAACTCAGCATTTTTATTTGCATGTATTTGAAACAATTCCAGACATTTCCTGCTCTTCCTCACCTCAGTCAAAAGCCGGTAAAAAACAAAACAAAACAAAACAAAACACACACAAAAAAACATTTTATCAAATTTGGTCATTATGGATTAAAATAATTTAAAAAAACCAAACTTGTACATGAAGACCACAAGAGTCCAAGTTTCCAGGAAAACATTTTATTTTGTCCTCTGCAACACTAGAGATCCCAGACAGTACAGAAGCTTCTCCCTTCCCTCAGTGTCACCAGCAGCTGACACAATGGCTAGGCAGCAGGCCACATTTACTGTGACACTGTGCCCCCATTTAGCAATAAAGTAGATGCTTGCACCTGCTGAGGACCTTAGCCAGGCCCTCCCCAGGGCTTCTGGGGAGGGATGTGGGGGAATGGTGAGGGCTTACTTCCACTTGTCTGGTGGTTTTGTAGAGGGAGAAGTCAAGATTGAGCTGTGTCAGGACTGTCTAGAGCAGAGCAAGTCAGCAGAGAGGAGACGAACAAGGAAAGTCCTGGTAGTGGTGGCCTCGGTCACCATCCATCTTCCCGGGAAGCTGAAGCAGGAGGGCTTCTATTGCAGCCCAGCCTGGACAACTCAGCGAGACTTTGTTTCCAAAGTGAACAGAGGCTGAGATGTAGCTTTGTGGTAGGAACTTGCCTAGCCAAGACTCTAATCTCTTAATATTGATAAAAAGGAGGAGGAGAGGGAGGAGGGGGAGGAAGAAGAGGAGGAGAGGGAGGAAGGAAGGGAGGGGGAGAGAGAGACAGAAAGACAGAGAGAGAGAGAGAGAGAGAGAGAGAGAGAGAGAGAGAGAGAGAGAGAGGAAAAAGTTAAAAAAAAAAAAAAAAACCTGTGAGAGAAGGGCCAAACGTGATTGATGAGCATCTGCAACCACTTAGGGTCACAATAAGACCTTGTCACACACACAAAAGATACATATATAATTAGAATGAAAGATAATTGTGAAGAAAATAAGAACATTAGCTTCAACTCATTTCCTCAATGGCGCGTCCCTTTCAGTTGCTGGAAGTAACATTTAAGTTTCTAAAAACAGGCATTTTCCTTTACTTCTAAAGTCTGTCCCAGAGCGAAGATGCTGCAAACGTCCATGTGCGTGTCACCGTGGCTCGCATGCCACATGAAAGAACAACACTTAATGTCACTATGACACAGCCTTATGCACAGGAAGACCCACCTACAAAAATAAGCTATTATTTTTATTACTGTCCTTCAGTTAGAGCTGACACCCGTGTAAAAGACACAGAAGAGGGGAGATGGGGGGACCCTTTACACGCTGACAAGGGCGGCTGTCTGTCAGCTTGTGAAGGGTCACAGAGCTGCCACTCCAGGTCTCTGACAGTTTTAAACATTGCAATAATCCTTCAGAGCTTTGGCTTTGATGGATTCAGCCAGATGTAGTAAGCCTGTGTGGATTCTGAGCAGAATGGGAGTCTGCACTTAGCGCTCAGGAAGAGAGGTGCCTTGGGGCTAATGGCTGTTTCCCATCCTTCAAGAGTTCACAGAGCTGGGTTTTGTCTGCAGCCACCCAGCTGATGCCTAGGAGGTGGACTCCTCCTCTGATGGCCTTGGCTGCTGAAGAGGGCTGAGGGAGGGAGGAAGGGAGGAGTGAAGGAGATAGCCTGGGGTGCCGCTAATGCCAGTGACATGCTGGCACAGCACTGAGCGAGGTGATAAAAGACGAGGCGGCTGCTTGGTGGGCAGAATGGCTCAAGCGTCTGTGGGACCGAAGCAGCCCTGGGCAGTGCGAGATGATCAGGCTGTCACACAGGAAACTGCACAAACTGTTCCTCAGAAAGGTAAGGAGGCACACGATGGAATGGAGACGGGGAACTGGAAGCTGGCCTCACCTTTGGGAATCCCCAGGGGAACAGAGTTTGGCAGCGAGGGCCACAGAAAAGGAAAACTCACTTTCTGTGGCAGAATCAAAGATGTCCGGGAGGGAGGTTGTAGTTGGGGGTAAAGCACCAGACGGCACCTGCTGACAGCTGTGTGCCTTCCGACTTATTTTTGCTCTTGAGTTGGAGCTGCAGCAGATCAAATGTCCCCATGTGCAGTTTCACAGTTGAGATCAAGGGATCATTCTCAGTTTCTGCAGATTTAGGAGGAAGAGACTGAGGAAATGATGGGTGGTCGTTATGTGAACTTAATAAATGTAGAGTTTCAAGTGAAGATAATCATCTAAGTAGGTTTTGACTATTTATCAGATGAATTCTTATTTTTTCTTTTAAAAAGAAATATTGTTGTTAAAATAGTAAAATATGCTCAACATAAAATGTTCCCTTTGCCTATTTCTCTGTCCTACTTGGCACCATTGGGGGCTTACCATTATTCACGGTCACAACTGCCGTTCACTCACAGAACTCTATGACTCAACACTAAGACAGCACCCACTCTGTGAACTTCTCATTCCATACCCCATCCATCTGTCTATTTAAAGTTAAATAGCCAAACACGTTTATGTTCTTTTCGCATCAGATCACAACCAGCCAGGGTCCTGTTGAATGGATCCTCCAGGCTTTTTGCTGGACTTGTTAGAGAAATTACTTTTTATTGATTGATTTTTCTGAGACAGAGGCTCATCTAAACCACGCTGTCCCCAAACTTCTCTGTGTAGCCGAGGAGGCCCTTAAGCTCCTGATACTCTTGTCTGTCTCTCCCAAGTGCTAGCTAGGGTTACAGGTGTGCACCACTATGCTCTGTTTCATTTAGTACTAGAAATTTAGCCAAAGTCTTTGGCTATGATAGTCAAGCATAATATTGACTAGGCTACAATTCCAACCTGAAAAATTACTTTTAACTCTGTCTTCCATGTCTCTTTAAAAATATAAAATAATTGCCACACATGGTGGCTCATGGCTATAATCCTACCTCTGGGGAGATGAAGGCCAGAGAATCAGAATTAAAAGTTGTCTTTGGTTACATAGTGAATTTGAAGCTGAGACCCTGTTAAAAAAGTTCAATTAAGAAAAAAAAATGTAGAAAGTCTCAAAAAGAGAGTTTAACAATTAGAGCCACAGCTACAGGATATCAGTTTTGAGCCTTCAAGTTTTGAAGAAAAGTTGTCTTTCCAACTGTGTGTCTAGCATTTCTCAGTGGAGAGAAGGGCTCTAATTTTATAGATTGGCACACAGCACCAAATGGGCACAAGTTTGGTTCTAGGCAGGCCTGTGATGATATCTCTACATCTGTAGATCTTTTCACATGAAAATCAAACAAAAAATAAACATACATCTCACTTTAAAATCATTTCTAAAATAATACTGTTGATGTATGAGGTAAGTGAACAGTGTCTTCATCTGTGTCTGTGGTTAAGAGATCTGAAGTGTGGTATAGTAGATGGTCTGTTTACCCATCGAAAAGGACAGGCCCTTGATTGATGGCTTCTCACCTACCTCAGCTTTCTGGCTGCTCCATCCTCAAGGGTGGCTCACCGGGTGTCTTATTTGGTGGAATATGCTTTGATTTAGAGGTGCATCGTGATTCTGTCACTATTGGATACGTCATTCTCTATCCAGAGATTTAGAAAAGGTTAAACACACTCAATACAGAGCTGAAAGAATAAGCATGCTCCTGCTGGCATGGGGATGAGACTGGTATTTGGCTGCACTGGTGTCCACCATGGGTGTCTCAAGACCTAG